>JAHWFP010240495.1:0-29282 GCA_023313725.1 Lithobius niger
CAGTTTTCATAGTCTTCTTTTTTTTTCTCCTTTTTTCTTGGGTCTGCTGTCAGTGGTTGATGTGAGATCCCTTGCATTTCCCTTTCGCCCTACGTGAAAAATAAATTTTTTTTGTTATATTTTCCCCCCCCCCCCCCCCTCGATAAAAACAAAACAAAAAATAATAAATAAATTTTCAACAATCGCGGTGAGAAATTATTAATGTAAAGGTCCGTGGTGTTTATCTAATGGTCGTGAGATGTGTGCCATCCTACTTTTTTGTTGTTTTGAAAAGTTTTAACAGACAGCGGTTTGGTAACAGGCAGTGCATGCACAGCAGAGAATATTACTTGTCATCATTAACATAATTAACGCCGAAATTTGGTTTATTAGTAAAAATGTTGTGTATTAGTAAAAATATTGTGTAATATTGTGAATGTTCGTGCAAGGAATTTATGCAAAAAATTCTAACGCATCAAAGTATAGGTGCAAAACTTCACACAAAAATTGTGAATTTGAAACGGAAGCATTTTTTTTAAATGCTAGAAACCCTTCTACAACCATACATTCATATGTTCCGTCAGGTTATACACTCCATAGATTTGCAAAATGTAGTTGCATACGAAGCTGACCACTGTTAGGAAAGGTCTAATGCTTATTAGTCTCACACCGACGAAATTTTACGTCCAAAGTCTTGTTGTTAAAACCGAATACTGACGCAAGAAGCTGCTGCCCAGACCCTACACTTCACCTTCTTAGGTTTGACGTTTAGACCCTGAGGCTTAATATTTGACGTTCCGTTTTTGTTTATTTATCCGAGTTTGAGATATGAAACTAAACTAGTTGCATAACAACGATATTCAACAATATTGAACAAAAAAATTAATTTTGACGAGCCGTATGTCAGCCGAAGCAATTAATCCTTGTATGGCTGGATTGCCTCAATTTTGAAAATTACCAGATTTGTTTAAGAGAAGAAGAAATCTGGTAAATGAACACACAATTTAACCAACCCAGAGAAGGTTCCACCACTTCGTCCTTTTTATTTAATTTTTCACATTTACACAGTTATAATTTTACAATTTTCTACTATTCTATTGTTTAATGTTTCTTATATTTCATAAATTTTGAAGTTTTAATTTGAATTGGTTTGTTTTTAATTTAAATTTTTCCTTTTTTTTTAGTTTTGTTGTCTTTTAATGTTTAAATTTTTTGTGTTTTATAATTACATTTCCATTTGCTTATTTGCATTTTAAGTAATATTTTGTAATAGTAGTTTTTGTAATATTTGATTTTTTTTAATTTGTTATTTCTATAATATTTCTGTTTTTAAATTATCAACTGTTTCGTTTACTTTCAATATTAAAAAAAAAATCAAATATATTTAAAGTCAAATTGGGACTTTATTTTTTTAATTATACTCGGTTTGCAGTAGGGAAGAGTTTTTGACTTTTTAATTTTTTTACTGAATAATCTTTACTTTACAAATAAGAAAAAGTTTTATTTTCGTCTTAAGAGTGAACATAGAATTTGTGGGTGCTCCGAACGTTGTCCATCCAGTAAGACTATTTACATGTAAGATTAATACGTATACTATACAGAACATTGTATTGTATTATTATTGAATGTTTAGCAGAAAACTCATTGTATTTGCCAGCCTATTAAACAGTTTTTGCTAAGTCGATCGTTTATGAATAGAAATCGTATTTACACCAACACAAACTTTTTATTTCCCCTTGTATAGGAAATTGGATGCAATTCTAACTGGAAAATCATCTAATTGCACAATAATGGTCGTGGTCATCGCGGCTGAACAGTGAAAGAGCTCAACCTGGTTGGTGGAGGTTCGTGGATCTGGTCTAACCCCTGGAAAGGGGACTGTGGCAAAGTCCCCACCAGGACTGCTGGCCAGGGTAGGAGAGGCTACCTGACTCCTTCAGAGGCTATGGGAAATATTGAGGCCAGGTCTCAACAATCTTTCGGCCCTTACGATGGTCGGAGGTTTCCTGGTTCAAATCCCCGGGTTGTCTTCTCTTCTTCTCAAAAAAGTCTGGTAATGTTCAAAATTGAGCCACATGATCATGTGACACGTTCATGAAATCGCTTCGGCTGACTTAAGGCTCAAAGAAATTAATTTATAAAATTACGGCTGAGGTTTCTGACGTTATTTATATAGCTGAGGAAGAAATGTTTGCAATCTTCCATTATTAGAATTTAATGTTCGATGACTTTCTGTTATATTATCAGACGACCTTCTAAGTATGCGATTCTCCAGTTATGCCATAATCTCCCCCTGCTCTATGTGTATCATGAATTTAGTTAGAGTTAAATATTTTTTTATGTGAAAGTAGTATCATTTTCAGTTGCTGGTGGTGGAGTTGTTTTTTAACCAACTATGTTTAAGTTAGATTAAAACAACCCAGAAAAGGCACATGTTTACATACACGTCTGTGATTTGAGATTACTAACATTATTTTTTTCGGGGGAGGGGAGGACAGGGGGGAGGAGGAGGTGAGGTAGTTTTCCTTTTCCCGGTAGGGAGGATGACCAAGGGTACATCCCCAGATGAAGAGAACAAGAAATTGTCAACTTTCCACTTCTGATCTTTAAATTAGCTAGACCGAGTGTATTTTTTTTTTAATCATATACATAGTTCTTCACTTCGGGGCTTCTGATCTTTAAATTAGCTAGACCGAGTGTAAATTTTTTTTTTAAAATACATAGTTCTTCACTTCGGGACTTGATATTTGGTAAGAAATAGGTTCACAGAGACGGAGTTGTAAGTTCAGGCAGTTAAGATTTGACCACAGATACCGTAGGTTGACATACGCTGTTACTAAATGTAGTAATTTTGTAAAGTTATTTTATAATGTATGCAGTAAATGAGTCAACAACATTACAATATTTAAATGCTAGTTGCAAAATATTCGATACAACACTACCTTATTAGAAGTGCAACCAGCTGACAATCGTACCATAGCAATAGGCATTGGCAGAATTTAAAGGAATAAAACCTATAAAATGCACTTAAAAATACAAAGATCAAGCAAACGTTTTGGGATTTACTGCATTCGGTTCTGAAGTGCTTGTAAAAGCAAGGAATTATTAAAAAAAAAAGACACTCAAGCTCGACGCATAAAACGTTAAAAACACTGGTACCTAATATTTCGGAGCAATATGATGGTTGGATCCATTTTCAAAGGTTAAAAACAAAAAAAAACTCACACACTCAACAACCACCTTATCAGGTCACCATGTTGAATAAAGTGTTGAATAAACATGGCGACCTGGTAGGGTGGTTGTTGAGTGTGTGAGTTTTTCGTTTTTGACCTTTGAAAATGGAGCCAACCACCATATTGCTCCGAAATATTAGGTACCAGTGTTTTTAACGTTTTATGCGTCGAACTTGAGTGTCTTTTTTTAACAATACATGACGCATTTTTTAACCATTCAAAGCAAGGTATTAACCAGCTCATTCTGCCAGGCAAAGAGGCAGCTCACTGTCGGTCGTTGGGTCGGTCGTGGGATTCGAGCCAGCATTCACTTGGTTTCGAAACGAGGATGCTGACCACTGGGCTGTTGCAGCTCGCTTTGTTCGGGGTCCCCGGGAGCCCCTCACAAAGCTTACGGCGCACATGGGCACTTAGTTTTTGGCCCGGATGATTTATGTCCTTGTTCGAGGACACCTTTAGCGAAAGGGTTCAGCTGGGCAAAGAAAAACTTTTATTAAGCAGCTCACTGTCCCTGGCATAGATTTTGATCATAAATAGAAATACGGCAAACTCGTAATACGTTATACCAAATTCCATATAAGGAATTCACTCGTGGTGTGCTATGTGGGACAAAGTCTTCAAAAACTGTGGGAACAAAATTACGTCTCAAGAACGAATTTTGAGTGTCATGCTACGCCAAATTCTTTGGTTGAGCACTGATTGAGCACCGGTGAAACGCTCAATCGGATTCAGACAGGCCACACCCTTAACCTGGAAAATTCTCATATAGGGTAAATAGATCAGACCAAGAATTAACTTAGAAACACTTGTTAGTTTATCGCACTAGCCTGCAGCACATAAATATGTCATACCGGAAAGTAAATCTGAAAGACTATTTCCCTGTCATTAAGAGACTTGGATTAGTTGAGTTAAACCCCCTCCACCAACTCTTCAGTAATAAGTGTATTAATGTTCCCATATAGTCCAACTTATGATATCCTACGATGCAGTTTGCTACCCTGCGTTATAAATGGTATTATTTATTCCACATTTCATATTTGCCTCACTTCGCAGTTGAGAGGATAGGGTATGCTTTGGCATATCTGTTCTGGGCAGGTTGCCTCACATTCGTCTGTTACGGATAAATTTAGACTTTTAATTTTACACTCTACAATGTTCCTTGATATTGACACGTAAGGTATAATCACTTGCTTTTACAAGTACTTCAAACCGGAATGCAGTGAATCCCGAAACGTTGCTAGATCTTTGTATTTTTATGTGCATTTTCATAGGATTTTTAATTAAAAAACAAACTGGTGATCGCGGTTCAAGGTGAAGTAACTAATAAATTGTAAAGTTATGTTCAGTGAATATGGAGATGGATATATTGGCTTCCATGCTGTGCAGTCGACGGAATTATTTTCTGCAGGTAAATGGGTGTTCGGCAATACTGGTCAACAACAGCCGTTGTTAGCATACTGTATAAGCTACTTCATTG
This sequence comes from Lithobius niger, assembly GCA_023313725.1. Classification (NCBI taxonomy): domain Eukaryota; kingdom Metazoa; phylum Arthropoda; class Chilopoda; order Lithobiomorpha; family Lithobiidae; genus Lithobius; species Lithobius niger. The sequence continues at coordinate 4,690 of JAHWFP010240495.1, forward strand.
TAATAACGAATTGCAAGCTTCACCAATGAACCACTGCTTGCAGAAGAGTCCAATTTTCTCCACAACTGGGCATACAATATACCATAGTTGACAGATAACCGTTACAATCAAAACCTGAGTCAGAAATCAACAGATAATAATATAGAAAGCAATACCTTACCAACACACTTGACTTTTTGAAGCATTGATAAATCCCAGGTTCCATTACGACAAATGGCTTTGAAAGTCTCATTTGTTAGTGTGGTGTATCCCACGGCACAATCGTAAGTAAAAAAGCCATCCGTTGCAGCTGGCTTAACCAAGCTTAAATGTAAATCCTTACTTGGAACTGGAGGCTTTGACGGACATGCTAGAGTAAACAAGCCAAGAAATTCAAAAGAAAATTTAAAACTTACATGTTTAAAGCACCACTGTAGACATTCAATATAAGTAGGTAATTCTGTGTTAAACAATTTCGTGAAATTGCGGCAGGGAAGCAACTGCATTACCTGCATCCCGACTCATTCATCGAAATTATTTCAGTCATAGAGTATACACACCGAAATTGATTTTACGACTGAAACCATTTTGATGCATACACTCGATGACTGAAATAATTTCGATGAAATAAATAAATCCTTCACCTTCCTCTTAATTTTTCAAGAATTCGTTCTCATTTAGTCATGCAAAAACCCCGAAGGTCGCTGTTACTAAAACAGCAGAATGCAAAGCAATTTATTTTTGGGTTATTAACAAAAAACCATTAGCTCGTGTATGCTCGTATTGTTGCGTAACCATCATCTAACGCGCATCCCTTTATTCTTACGCAATCCACGGCAACGTTAATGTTTCTTTATTTTGTCCTTCGTTACAGTTCAGTTTTTAGTTCGTCCAGGCTTTTACAATAAATCTGAAGACCAGTCTTGATTGTTCAAGCCATTGTTGCTTAAAATCTGTTGTTGCAACTTGGAAAAGAAACGAAATTCAAATTCGCCCGTGGCGAATTTCAAAACCTTCCCACGCATTTGTCCTGACACTTACAACTCCCAAACCAACAAAAGGACCATCCTAAGATCACTGTGCATCCGTGTGCAAAAGTTCAGGTACGTAGGCCTTCTCAGTTTTGCGCTAGCCATGAGCAAAAAAGTCTATGGGATTTAACATGAATAAAATCTTATTAGCTAGTCAGCTAGCTAGCTAGCTAGACAGCTACCTTGCTAGACAGTAACATAAAAACAACGTTATTGACGCATCTTTTTCCCTATGATTGGTGGACACTCATCCTTTAAATTTTAGTTTTTGTTAATCTCTGACCCTTCCCCTTACATTTTCCACAATTTGAAACATTTTTGTCGCACTGGGATTTACCCTCAACATGCCAAAATATGCTTTTAATTGCCTACAGTTAACAGACACATGTCTGCTAGTGAGCCGCCAAAGGGTTTAAAAGGGTTCAAAGGGTTTAACGAGCGTTAACCACTCCTGGTCATCTGCCCGAAGTACTAAGGCCCTATGTCTGCAACAGCCAGATTCCCAGGCGGTCACCCACCCAAGTACCAATCCAGCCCAATGCTGCTTAACTTCGGGGATCTGACGAGAACCGGAGTTTCCAGCACTGCAAGGCCGGAGACTGGAAGCCGCCTAGTGAGCCGCCTTTTTATCATTAACAATCAATTTTTAACCATCGGATGTCTACAATGGGATGATCTACTGTTACTTGGCGGCGACACACTGGCGTGTTTCTAGATGATTCATTATTAAATCTACAAAGCAAAGGACAACTGAAAACCAGATTGAAACAAGAAAACATTAAGTTATATTTGGAGTAATGATCAATATGCAAAGACAAAATTATGTAACAAAACAGTTATTACAAAAAAAATCAACTAATGGTTTAATCTATTGAAAATTATAAGTGTAATTTTGTGTAAATAATTTTGTTAATTTATTTTAATTTATATTGTAGCTCAAACAAGTTTTTTATTTAAACTTCGAGCCTTGTATACAATAAAATTATTAACTATTATTATTAAACTATTATTATTATTAATAATAATACATACATACATAAAAAAGTAATGGAAGAAAAAAATAAGCTAGAAGGCAGACATAAAGAAAGTGATAAAGATAGACACCCACAAGGAAGGGAAAGTGAAACTAGTTCAGAAATAAAGTGTCTTCAACAATCGTTGATAAGAATCGAAAAGAAAATGGACGAACTGATGGAAGCGTATGATAAAGTTACTAAAATACAAGAAGAACAAGTTGAGATTATAAAAACGTTAAATTACGTGAGCCAAGAACAAATAGACATGAAAAAAAACAACCAAGAAATGCTGCAAAAAATCAAAGAAATGGATCACAGATTACAAAAACTAGAAAACAAAGAAGTTAAAGACACACAATTAGAAAAACAAATGCACGAATTATCGATGTCTGCACATGAAAAAGAACAATATGACAGAAACCGGAACATGGAAATTAATCAGCTAGGTTGGTTACCACAAGAAAATATTAAAAATATTGTTCAAAGAGTTGCAGAAAACTACAATATAAGATCGTACAAGCCTGAACATATAGAAGCAGCACATCGGATACCCAACAAAAACAAACACAAAAAAAGTGCAATAATCATCCAATTCAAAAGCAGAGATTTCAGAGACATGTGGCTTGAAAACAAAAAGAAGGTAGTTACTAATGACGATATATACAGAAGTGTGACAGAAGTAAAGTGTACTTAAACGAAAATATGAGTCCATATTATAGAAATCTATTTTGGAAGACAAAAGAATATGCAAAAAACAATGACTACAAATATGTTTGGTTCTTGAGAGGAAAAATAATGATGAGAAGAAACGAAAATGTCACGGAAGTTAAGATTGTAAAATCCGAAGAAGACTTACAACCTGAAACAAATATTCCTGTATAAAAACAAAATATTTGAAACAAACGATGATGTCGCAAAAGAAATGGAAAGAGAAATTGGTAACAAAAGTAATTTAAAAATATTACACGTAAATATAAGAAGTTTAAGAAAAAACTGGGATATTATAAAACTCCAAGTGATAGAAATGAAAGACAACTGGAATGTCATTGTATTAACAGAAGTTAATATAAAAAAGGATGAAACACCATACTATCAATGGAATGGCTATACAAATTATAACATAACAAGAGAAAAACACTTCGAGGAGGAGGAATAATGGTGTACATAAAAACTAACATAACTACTACTAACGTAAAATATTTAGAGATAACTGATAATGAAAGTTTAGAAATTATGGTAGCAAAAAACTCACAAACTTTTAAGCTAATATGTATATACAGAAGACCAGAAACCTATAAAAACAAGTTTACACAAGATCTGAAAAAATATATTAAAACTGCAAATAAAAGTAATAAAAATGAGAATGTAATCGTAGTAGGAGACATTAATATTGATATACTGAAAAAATATCGATAATATTAAGGATAAACACGATCAGAGCAGCATTGATAAATACGAAAATATGATGGCAAGAGCGGGTTTTGAAAGTCTTATTGATTCTGCCACAAGAGAAGAAATAGTATGCATTAATAAAATTAACACATTGCAAAAATCATGCATTGATCATATATATGTAAAATTAGGACAAAATAGTTGGAGGAAAAATAGTGGTACCATCAATATAAAAATTGCAGATCATTATTTCACGGCATGTTGGCTTTGGGAAAAACAAAAAAAATAATAAAAGTGGTAAAGAAGATATGCTCAAAGAAGATAAAAAGGAATATTCTATACATAATAACAAAAACATAATAACAGAATTGCAGACTCAAAACTGGAATCTTCTGGATAAGATAGAATGCCCTCATGCAATGTGTACAAAGATCATAGCAATAATAAAAAATATATATGATAAGAACACAAATAAAAGATAGAACAAAGAGAAAAAACTAATAAAAATAAAAATATAGGAAGAAATAATTGGATAACACACGATCTCTTACATATGATCAATAAAAAAAACTTTTTATGGAGGGAAATAAAAAAACAAGAAAAGAGTGTAAGTAATGAGTTACTACTAAAATATCGAGAATTAAAGAATCAAATTTTAAAAAAAATTAAGGAATGTAAACAGAATTATTATAAAACAAAATTAGAAGACTCCAATGATGGGAAAAATGGCCAACAAAAAGACAAAAAAATAAATCTCGATAAAGACATAACAGAAACATTTAAGGAAATAGAGATACAAGATTTAAGAAATGAATTTAATGATAACTTTATAAATCAAGTACCCCAACTAAGAAAAAAATTTGAAAAAAAAAACTAATTAATTATAAAACCGGAAACTATTACAAAACAATTTACAAAAAAACTAAACAAAAAATGAATAAATGGAATGAGAATACTTTTTTTTGTACAAAACCCTTCTTCAAAAGAAATAATTCAAATAATTAGAGATTTAAAAAACACAAAGGCAACACGCATGGATGGGTTCAATACTGAAAATTTCAAAAAGTCAGAAGAAAACACATCAGTATTTATATGTAAATTAATAAATAGAATGATTGAAAAAGAAATATTGCCAGAACAGCTAAAAATACAAGTGCTGAGACCAATTTTTAAAAAAGGAGATAAAAGAGATAAAAATAATTATAGACCTATTTCGTTATTATCTATAATAGATAAGATAATTGAAAGATTTTTTTCGAATAAAATAACAGAATATTTAGACAAATTTAATTTGTTAAATAAAATACAGTACGGATACAAAAAAAATCAAAGTACAACGGACTTACTAACACAAATAAATGAAATAATTACAAAAGCATTAGATGAAAAAAAATACATTGGAGTAGTACTTATTGACCTTCAAAAAGCATTCGATACTTTTGACCAAGAAATTTTAATGAAAAAATGTGAAAGACTTGGTTTACGAGGAAAATTATATAATCTAATTAAAAGTTATTTGACACACAGGAAAGCAACAGTAAAAATTAATAATGGATATAGTACTAAAAAGGATATAAAACACGGAGTACCTCAAGGGTCAGTGTTAGGTCCATTATTATTTTTAATATATGTAAATGATATAGATAATTATGTTAAGAGAACTCTTTTATTCATGTTCGCAGATGACACAATATTGTTATCCATCAACTCAAACCATACTGAAATGAATGAAAATCTACAAAAAGACTTCGATATGATCAACGGATGGCTAATAGAAAATGAATTATATATAAGCGAGGAAAAAACAGTACAATTAGAAATAACAGTTCCGAAAATGAAAAATAAACACGTGATCAACCTAATAACGCACAGTGAACAATGCGAATTTATAAAAAATGGTATAAACAAACAAAACTGCTCAAAAAGTTGTAAGAAAATTGATTTAAAGGATACTTCAAAATATTTCGGAATAGAAATTGACTCAAAATGGGATTTTAAACACCGTGTAATGAAATTGATCATAAAACTTAGACAGATGATACCAAAATTATATAACGTAAAACATATTCTATGCAATAAAAATAAAAATAAATTCTCTATGAAGCATGGATAGGTAGCATTCTGCGATATGGAATCGAAATTTATGGCTTTGCTTCTGAATATATAATAATGAGACTGCAAAAAGTACAAAATAATTTAGTTAAGGTGTTATTTGGAAAAGAAGGGAAAAAAAACAAATGATATCTTTATTTATAATAAAATTCTAGAAATAAATGAATTAAGAGACTATATCATAATACGTAAAAATTATTACATAAATACATATAAAACTTATGATGAACCAAAAAGTTTGCGTTTAAGAGTATCATCACAAAGATTTAAGTTGGAACAATGCATATGGTACAAGAAATAAAGATTATTACATACCATACACATTTAACAAACTAGAAAAAAATATGTTACATTTTCAAAGCAAACATGATTAAAAAGTAAATTAATAGATGTACTTATAAATAGTTATAAAACTTAATAAAACTAACACTACTAACAATTCATAAATTGTATTTAATATATTATATTTATTCATGTATGCATCTATTTATTAATCAAATATTGACTTATGTGTTATGTGTTTTATGTAATTATTGTAGCTCAAACAAGTTATTATTTTAACTTCGAGCAATGTACGCAATAAACTTATTATTATTATTACTATTATATCATTACCTTTAGACAGTTTATGAAATACACAATTCTAACACAAAATTATTATAAATCGGATTTTAAAATACTAGCAAACCGACCATAAAGAAACAATAATAAATGGCTCATTGACCCAGCATGGAAAAATTCATATGGTAAAAGAAATTTTGCGCGTATAATACCATATACGTTTAATGAATTACCATCAGAGCTAAGAAAAATAAATAACAAATATAAAGTTTAATAAGAAATCTACATAAGTCAAACACAAATATTTGACACAATTTTCAGTAATACAAACGTAAAACAAGTTAAAATTATAACGCCACATGAAAAAGGGATGCTGTGATTCCAGAAACGTTGAGAGATCATCGTATTTTTATGTGCGTGTCTATACGCGTTTTTAATCACTGGCAATCGTGGTTCAAGGTGAAGTAAGAGATAAATTGCAGTCACGATCAGTGATCTTTGGTTTATATTGAATGGAAAGCCAATGGCTCAAGATTGGTTAAACAAATACGGATGCAAACCTATTTAGGTTGCCTTTTGGACTTATATGTCAGACTGCCTCAGCGGAGACGCACGACCATTGAAGTCAAAGGCCAAGTCCCACCGGAGCCCTACAGGCACGTTTCTTTCGATTTCACAGGTGTGTGGCAAGCAACCAAGCATTCCTCCAGTGGCGATTGGGTGAGTGCATGTTTACATGTATAGGTGAGCGTGTTAAACACTGCCTATGGTCGTCACCTTTTGGCCGTGTCAGTAAGGCTCGGCGGTAGCACCTCGGCTTTGATTTCAAAGATCGTGGGTTCGATTCCACGCTCACGCAGTCTGACATATAAGTCCAAAAGGCAACATAAAAAAGATTACATGCGCATTTATTTAGTGACCTTTGGACACGGAAATAGTGGCTTCGTTGCTGAGTAGTCAATTGCAATAGTTTCTGCTGGTAAAGGGGCATTCAGTAGAACCGGTTAACAACAGTCATAGTTAGTCATCGTCAAGTGAACTACCTCAGGTATCAACGCAATGTAAGAAGACCTGTGCAGAAGAGTTCACAATTTCACTATAACTGTACATACCATATACGGATAAACGTTACAATCAAAACCTGTGTCAGAAACAACCAGATAATATTTAGAAATCAATACATTACCAACACACTTGACTTTATCGAGGATTGATAAATCCCAGGTTCCATTACGACAAATAGCTTTGAAAGTCAAACTTGTTAATGAGGTATATCCCACGGCACAATCGTATATTAAATAGCCATCCGCTGGCTTAACCAAGCTCATGTGTAAATCCTTCCTTGGGACTGGATGCTTTGACGTACACACTACAGTAAACAAGCCAAAAAATTGAAAAGAAAAGTTAAAACGTACATTTTTTCAACTGGATTACTGTCATTCACTAAAAATAGGTAATTCAGCGATAAACAATTTCGTGCCTATACTGTATGACTGAAACAATTTTGAATCGTAAACTCGATAACTGAAACTACGTCGATGACTGAGTCGGGATGCAGCTGATACGATTGCTTCCTTGCTGCAGTTACTAAGGACGTAAATATCGCCCCCCTTTCATTAAACATATATTTTTTTCACATCTCTGTTGAGTCTTTATTTACTTGCATTTAACAAAAAGGCATTCTGTACGTTTTCTATTAAAAATAATTTAGGCATCTCTATGGCAAATAAATTTCTTTGATACTAACTGTCATTATATAAACTGTTGATACTAACTGTCGTTATTTCTAACCAGACTTAATAAATGAGGGCTTTCGCAAATATATGGGAAAGGAGCTATTTTCTAGTATTAGGCAGGCTGTGTTCTATAATTTTTGGGCTGCTGGAAAAATCCTTCACGGGGAGTAAGGGGAGGGTGGCGTAAAATGACCATCTGCATCTCCGTAAAGTATTTTTTAGCCTGACATTATCAAATCTGTGAAAGGTGGGCACACTAACGAGGCTTGTCAACAAACGACGCCTGGAACAAAACTAAAATGAATTTAAATTTTGACACGTTCGCAATTTTTCCGTATCTTGACTAAGGGCAATCTGTTTGAATTAATGCCTGTTTTAGCAAGAATCTTCCCTATTGTGACAATGGTTAATAATGATCAGTCCATCGTTGTGGTTTTGCCCCCGTCCGGAAGGCTATTTCCAGATATGGCCCTCCTCACTATTCTTAGCAAACACTTTTAGTTTAGTTTAGTTTAGTTTATTAAGCTTAATCGGTCCGATACACCATACGCTCAGTGTAATGTAGACGAACAATTAATTTAAGGAACGTATATCCACACATTTTTTGTGAATGCGAACAGTTTTGTATATGTTTCCATGGCGTCGGCTAGTAGGTATGAATAAGTTCTTCATTTCCAACACCCGCCAAAATCTCGCTTACTTGTGTCTGCATTGAAAGGCTGGTTGTTTGTATATATATATATATATATATATACATATATTTAAAATAATTTTTGGTGTATTATGTCATCTAAGCAAGCTTATGCTCGTACAAATGAAATGGCTAGATTTTAGTAGAAGAAAGAAGTCTAGTATGGTTAGTCATCGCAGGGGATGGGGGAGGGGAGGAGGAAGTATCCATAATACACCCGAATAGATCCCATAACTGCTGGAGGAGGATGGTAGTCTTTCCTACTACCCTGGCTGGCATCGAATAGCTAAAGGATAATGATAATCTTGTTGGGCCCTTCAGTTCCCAAAAATTTTCGAGGTAAAAAAACAAAAACAAAAAAAAACTTGTTAGGTTATTTATATTCCGAGTTTTGCAGGAATTTGTAAAACACCATGCCATTACGGCAATCAACCACTCGTATAGACACAAAAATGGGAAATGATCACACAGTAAAAATGGGTGTGTCTTTATTTTACCTATATTAAGTGAAATCATCGTTGTGGGTGAAGGGGAAAGTTCTTATTTCCCTACATTCGGAACCGAGTAATAATGCTTCTGCAAGGTAACAATGGCAAAGTACGTCAGTAACAACAATGCTGTGGATCTGTACTTGGAACGGCACGTAATTTAAACAATAACCTTGTGCGAGGCTCAAACAGGCATTAAAACGGATAATAACCGAAAACCTCGTGCAGTCTTAAACAATTACCCTCGGGTGCTGCGCGCCCTCATGCATTGTTTAAGATTGCCCTCGGTTTTCGGCCATTATCCTTTACTTAACATGTGGCTAGTTCATATATAGCCTATAGTTATACGTACTGTTTTGCAATGAGCGTTGTCCCAGTTTGGAACGCTCTCCATACAACCAGAAATGGTCATGGCAGGTTCCCTGTGGAGTTTTAAAAAGGACGTGGTGGGTATAAATCTTTCCAGGTTTATGAAATGTTTTTTTTTTAAGACTTAGGTTAAGTTAACCTGAATATTGCTGTTATTTATTTGATAGTATTCCGGATTATTTGTAACTCTGCTCTGAGAATAAGTCGAGGTTGCACTTCCTTCTTTATCCAGCTACTTTGTTGCGTATTATTATTATTTCGGAAAAGCATGACATTGAATTAAAAGTTTGAGAATTTGTTGGCATCAATGGGTTATAACCTAAAACAAGCGGATGCAGCGACTGCCTAGTCGCACCCGTCTTCAGACCAGTTCCTCCACTTCCACTGTTGAGGCGCACACCTCTCTCACGCACCGACAGCTATATCTATTATACTAATCTAAAAGCAGTAGCCATTGACAAATGCCGGTTAAAAATGTGTTAGCTTTTAGGCCTAATGTTAACCAGCAGTTTCGATAAGTATAGCAGCTAACGGAGAGTTGGATTGTTTAGTAAGCGTAATCATTTTTGCAACACGGTGCGCCTTCGCGCACACAGTTACAGTGTTCCAACGTAACGTAGCAGAGAAATAACGAGAGAGACGCTGTTGATGAAGCGACTCGTAGCATCTTGACGTTGCCGTGGTAACATGATGTTAGGCCTAATTTTCAGTTTTTAGGCCCTATTTTTTTAAAATGCAGTTTTAATTTTGTAAGTAGCAGATAGGCCTAATGGCGAATTTGCTTCGACGATAAGACTATTCATTCATGCTACAATGCGACGAGACTATTTTAAACGAAGCTAAAACCCATTAGTTTTTATTGCGTGTTATCTTAAGATTTCAATTAGACGATCAAACGTTATTATTTAATTTAGTTACGTCGAAGAAGTCTGTTAGTTATAAGGAATAACGATGTTTTAATTTACCATATTATTTAACTAACTTCTCACACTGAATCTAACGTTGTGAACCGAGGTCGTCTCTATCTGGTAACGTTGCGAAGTTGAAAAAGCGATGGACGTACGGATAAAGTCGTTGGAATAGTCTTCTCAGTCAGTACGGCTGTACAAAAGACTTAAAAAATTCGGCAGCTCAGGAAGAAATAAGTCTAGGACGAATTGTAAAATCCTGAATTGATCCATTTATTTAAAATAAAATTTCAATCAGATAATAGCAAAGGCTTTGCAGTTAAAAGAAGCAGACCATTATATCAACGGTTTAGAAACACGGAATGACAGAGGCCTTAAACTGCCGAAGCCGATACAGAATTAACTTACAAATTAAATAATACGAATATTATCAAACAACTTGCAAGTGTAGACTGGAATTATCTAATAAAGTTCAAAGACCCTAATCAAACCTCACAAGTTTAATTTGCAGGCGATGTAGGTTGCAATAATAAAGTGTTCACTCCCTGATTGAGTAAAAGCCCACGAAAAGCAAAATGAAGACAATGGATTTAATTTTCGGCAAATTACTGCTTGTCTTTGTCACAATATAAAAACAATAAACGATTACAATTAGCAGGTGAAGCCACAGGTGTGTCTGTTCGTCATTCCAAGAATGCCGGTGTGAACAGACACATCCCTGGCTTCACATGCTAATTTTAATTTTTTATTGTTTTTATATTGTGACCAAGACAAGCAGTAATTTGCCGAAAATTAAATCCCTTGTCTTCATTTTGCTGTTCGTGGGCTTTTACTCAATCAGGGAGTGAAGACTTTATTATTGCAACCTAATCAAATCTATGAAGAAACAGAATTAAGAATAAATCAGATTTACAGTAGTAAGAAAGTCATATATAAAAAGAAACAAGCCAAGAATACTAAAAAATGACAGGATAGATAACAATTCATTAAACAATATTAACAGGAAGAATTCACTCTGGACTAAAATAAATAAATGTAAATATCCATCTGATAAGTTAATAAAGGAATATAATGATATGAAGAGAGTTCATAAAGATATACTAAAGGCAACAGAGAACCATTATAAAACTTATTTTCAAGAAATACCTGACGATACTAAAAAAAATATGGAATAAATTAAATAATGTTGTTGGAAAAAAGATAAGGGAAATGTGGATAAACATGTCACAGTGACTTTCATTAACATAACAATTAAAGGTAGTTGTCATAATATTGCCAAACATTTCGTGGAACAATCCTCAAACTTAAAAATCAAGCGTCACACAATAAAAATATTGGAAATAGGATCTCATCTAAACAATCATTTATAATAGGCTAAACTATGATTACAACTCAACCTTATATACGCTTATATTTTATCATACGTTATATTCCAAGAGCTACGGAAATTATCGATAATTTCCAATAGCTCGCGGGGTATTTAGTTAGAGTATTTAGCGTCATTTTTCATTATTCAGCAAGCTAAATTACGTATGCAGAATTTTAAAAAAAATATAAAATTCGCTGCAGTCCTCCAAATATCAGCACGCCGATTTGCACCACGGGCGCCAGGAATAAAATTGATATTTGCCGCCGCTGAAGCATTTTTCATTGGCGCACACCTCGAAACATTTTTACTTTAAACAATTCCGTAATAATAAATTAGTAAATGTATACATATTTTGCCTTTTTTTAATATTGCAAGAGTAAAGAAAAAAAATCAAATACGCACTGTAGTAAAGCGTAATAAATTTCAAACCGGTGCTCCGAATTGTTGCTAGGTTAGGTTTACTTTAGGCCTAACGACCAGCTGGGCCAACACGCTTCGCCGCCGGCTTCTATGTGTGACTGTAGGCGTTGCTAGGTTACGCAAACGAACGACACAGTGCGTATTTTGAGAGAAAGACCTTCCGGATTGTTCTTGGTAGGAAAATACATACTTTGATTTGAAATGAATTCAACAAACGTATCGCAACATGTCAGTTGTGTATCAGCTTCAGAAAGCACTCGCCATGTTTTGCACGGTTTTGCATTACACTGCGTCGACCAATGAAAGCTACAGGATATTGCCTTTCTGATTTAGTTTTAAATTTAGCCAGTGAACATCGACTTACAGTGATAACACCGCAGTAGCTTTTGAAAGCTACTGAAGTGTTATCACTGTAATTCGATCATGCTTGGACGAACTTAGTCCACGATCAAGTGACCAAATTTCTGTCAGGGAAATTCTCAGTGTAATTAAGTTTTACTTCATGTTTACGTCTTTATTTTATTGCATGTATCTTCCTATTCCCCTCCTTACCTTACTTTTCTATGCGACCGGAGATGCAATCGGGGACTTACGCATCCCTGGCAGGTTCAACCTTGGTGACAAGGCAGTCGTACCCGATCCTTCTTCCCTTGCCCATTTCCTTTGCCCCTTATTAGACCTATGGTGCACACAGAAGCTTTTAACTGTTATTTTAATGCTTTTCTTTTTAGCTTAGACTGGATGTCAATGGCTTTTATGGTGCAGTCCAGGCCTGTTGCAAATTTGCAACAAAATGTACTATTATTATTTACAGATTTTCGTGTTCAACCTGTTCAGGGTATATTACTTTGTTTAGTTTCATCTTCTTTATTTTACTATCATCTTTGTTGATGTTCAGAAATAAAAGCATCTTTGTTCACGAACTTATTGGAACTGAGCCCAAATCCTCCTGACTAACGTTTTGTCCATTAACCAAAAAACACTGTTAAACATCATCAGGCACAGTTGTTGGCGGATTTAGTTCAAATTGTTGTGTGGTGTATGTAGTACTGCACTAAAAAGATGGATTATTTTTCAAATTAAAAAACTCTTGTTCTATACACTTCAGTCTGTACACTTCATTCCTACTGAGAATTAATTCATGCCCGCATTAAATGTATAACAGAGACTAAACGAAAGTAGAACTATGAATAAAAATTACCATCTAGCGGAAAAACAGTATGCAAACCGTAGGAGGAAAAACACCGTGTGTGTGCTCCCACACTTTCTTATTTCCTCAATTTTTAAATGAGATTAAATGCGATTAGCCAAAATAAAATTGTTTGGTAACTATCAAACATGATATGATACTTACATGTGAATTCACAGATGAATGATCTTGATTGATTCGTTTTTATTTTCATCTTTTCCTGAACCCTGGGTTTGCCTTTGCCATTCTCAATAACGCTGGCATGCATTTTTCCTGTAAGAGAAATTAAGTTTTATTTTACGAACTAGGAAAATACTTAAATTTAATAAAAACAGTTACATTGTCACAACTGTTTGGTAAATTTGTTAACTCAGATGTAAGTAGCAAAAGATATAACATTTTCACTGTAACATTTTTAAAACCAAACAACACGTCAGCTTCATGCACCTGCATCGACTGTGACACCATCAAATGCGTACCTGGTAACCGCCAACTTAGTGCAGTTTGTACGGATCACAGGGTTTTTCTGTTCTGGTTATCAATTACATTTCATTGTCCCTTTCGGATCGTTTACTTCGGTAAACTATATTATCATAATTATTATTATTAATAATAAACAACATAAAACGGCCTTATTGAACGACTACGAAAAATACTCAACATATCTGCGTACGTCTTATTTTATAACACTAACAAACCAAAACGAACATGAGATATTTTAAAACGTTGACAAAATTATGACACTTTCTGACATAATTCAATATACGATACTTGTACAGAATAAGCAAATGGAAATACCGAATTGAAAAGCCAACAAGAAATAATCAGAACTGGTAAGAAGAACCAAAATAAACAAATTCATACGGGAAGAGAGGATTAAATTTGTTAGCACCCAGTTTTTTTTTTAACAAGCTACCAAAATAATTAAGATATTTAACAGCAAATAAATTAAACGATCACATTAAAAAGTTTGTAATGGAACAATAAGTTTGTGTTTGATTTTTTAATACCTATTGAGCTAATGGCTAAAAGCTAAACTTTTGGGAATTATATATGTAAATAATATCTAAGTCTATTGCTGTTTTATATTTATAAATATATGTTCCAACACTGATATAATTACTTATAATATTGCAGTATAATACCTGTATTGGTGCACAAAGAAATTCTATGAATTTCGTGCAAAAGTGACAATAAAATTATTATTGAATAAATAAAATGGCCTGATCAATATAGGTTTTGAAACCACTACATAAAAAAACAGTCAAAATGACGTAAACAATTACAGAACAATTGCATTTTTGCCAGTGATGAATAATCTAAGTGAAATTTTAGGTGTAAAAAAAAAATCATTATTCTTAGAAAATTTTTAATTTTTTTTTTTACAAATTTATAATGCAATTACGTAAAGAAAAATGAACTACGAATTTACTAGTAGAAAATCAAATAATAGCAACAACATTGAATAATGGAAAATATGGGTTGCAATTTTCATAGATTATCAAAAAGCCTTTTTTTCATTTGATAACAAAATTTAAAAAGTAATGCGAGAAATTATGAAAAAAAGGTAAAATATTGAACATCATTGCAGATTATTTAACGAACAGTGAGGCTTTTGTAAAACTTGGAGATGATTGCAGAAAAATTCTGAAGTTAACCACAGTTAACCACAGGGATTGGTATTGGGCCCACTTCTATTCCTGATTTCCCTTACTGACATTTATATTGGCACTGGTAATACTCATTTACTTAAAACAACGATATGATTTTATTTATCATAAATTATTCACAAGATGACACGACAGAAAATTTACAAAATTATTTTCATCTGTTAAATTGTTGACTTATAAAGAAAAATATTTATTACTGAAGGTTAAACTGTTTATATGGATATTACAGTTCGAAAAATGAAAGTTAAAAGGAAATAAATAACTGTGCTACTTGGATAGAATTTCGAGTACATGGCACTGAATTGAAAAAAAATACACTTCATGTATAAATTAAATGCCTGGAAACGAAAGATCATATAAAATACTAAGTAATTGATGTTTACTTGCAATGACATTTTAAAACACACATGAAATAATAATGAGGACAAATAATAATAAATCTATTATTATTATATTCTAAAGATGGAAGACCTTCTAGATTATGTAATCATTGTCAAAAATTATTATAGTAACACTTATAAACAACCAACTGAGTCAAAAAGTGAACGACTGAAAAAAACAACAAATAAATTTAAAATACCAGACTGGAATACAACCTACTACATACCAGATATCTTCAATAACATGTACAGGTTGAATAAAAATACTCTTAATTATCAAAGTATAACAAAGCTAAAAAATAGCACTAAAACAATCATTAGTATAGAAATATATAAAGCTACAATTAATTAGAAACTAATATTAAATAATTAAAACTAAAACTAATCTACTGATAGTGTTGTATATGTAAATGACGTGCCCAGAAAATTGTTTTAAAAAATAATTTAAATAGGAATTAATAAAATTAAATATGTAAGAGACTTTTTCTTTTTATTATTATTATTTTTTTTATAATGTGCCTTTATTGACGTATGTTGTTGACAAATAATTTCAAATGTAAATTATTGTATATATTTTGTGTTATTTATTGTGCTAATTTGTAAATGTTTTGTTTTTGCTGCTCACACATGCCCCGTGGAACTTCGAGCATGTTCAAGCAATAAAAAAATATTATTATTAAACTAGAAATTTTGCTGTCGCACTAATGTCTGCTATTATTGAAAACGGAAATGTGGCCACCTAAGTGCGATAAACTCACATTGAAAACACACGGATGAGTCTTTACTCAATCTATGCACACGAAACAACAAGAAACACTTTAAAGAATTTAAAATTCCATTTTTCAAGCTTTTTTGCTGCAAAATTTGTAATGGTATTATCGTACTTAAATTGCACTTTGGTAGGCTAGAATTTGTAGGCATCTATGAGACATCATGGATCACAGGTAAAATTTTCTTAATTTCAAATTGCTAAAAGTGCACTGGCACCACGGAACAAAGCGTGGGATGGGGAGGGGGATATTTGCAAAGTGATGATTTAGCACTGCATCCATCCTTTCAGCAGCAGGTTTAATACCACATTAAGCAGTTTACATTAAAACCACAGCCTAATCCGGTGGCATTTGTTACGTTGCCTCTTGTTTTAATTATTTTTACACGAATTTAGCACTAAACCAGCCTTTCAGAAGCTTCGTTACAGTAAAAACCGAAACACTAAACGTGCCCGAAAATTAATATTAGAATCTACCTCAACGTTTTAGAATCAGAAAGAACTCCAGTCTCTGGTCAAGGTTGGAACCTGGAAGTGAGGGGGATCGGAGCATCTAGGTCTTCAGTAGAACCTAGGTATTGTTGAGCACAGACCGAATAAATCCTGGTGTGGCATCTAACACTAAACCTATCAGAAAGAACGTGATAGGATCCTACTGCAGGACATTCATTCAGTAGGCTGAGCACTGCTACTGCTCAGTAAACATTGTGTTGATTAGTGGCTGAAATCACATTTTTCAAAAATTCCAGGAAATTTGATTGAAATACCGAATACCACCAGGTTGGTTTTTTTTTATAAAGGTTTTCATGTTCTTAACTACTCTCATTACTAACAGTCTGCTGTCATCACGTTGACTGCGGGCGCAAAGTGACGGCAATAAAATCTGTCAAAACCTCCAAGAACTCTGTTTAAACGTCCTTTGATTACAGCTTTTTTTTTAGGTTTTTGCAACACACGGTAACTAAAGACTAGAGACAAAAGTAAGAAGAGTCCCGCTGCTTAAACGAATAACGTTTTCACCGTATTAAAAAAATTATTTTTTAATGTATGATTTTTGCTGGTGGCTAATTTCCAATTTTCCTTTATATTATTATAGCGAATTTTGTCTATTTATTTCTCATTCGTTGAGCCTTATGAGTGTATGATTTGTCTTCCCTCTCCATTTCCTATGGCCGAGAACATTCGGTCGGATGGAGTCCTGGTCATAGCGGATGTGGCCATAGCGGGTAATGCGCTATGCAAGTGATCTGGGGGCAAACTGGGTAGCCGGTTCGAATCCAGGTCATGCCACTCCGACAAACGTAAGTGCATAAAGGTGGCTTACTGAACTACATTATTTCTTGTGTATAATTTTCGCTGGTGCCTAATTTCCAATTTTCCTTTATCATGGTAGGTGATGGGATTTGATCCTGATCGGCTTGGTGCCTAAGAATTTGACTACTGGATTGTGCTTTATCTGTTGTTGGAAGTCCTTAGAGGCCCTCAAAAAAACCACGGCGCACGATGCTAATTGTTATTACGTAATTTTTTGTAGCTGGCTACCATGCGAAAAAGACATGTGCAATTTATAATGGTCAGGTACACAACGATGCCAAGAGTGATCAAACTTTTTTAAAACGATTTTCCCCATATTAAACTATTTTCGGACCATTTTTTTTTTTGGCACTGTGTTTACCATGGTAGGTGATGGGATTCGATCTTGATCGGCTTGGTGGCCAAAAATTTGACTACTGCTTGCGCTTTATCCGTTGTTTGAAGTCCTTAGAGGCCCTCACAGAAATCACGGCACACGACGCTAAGAGTTACGTATGTTTGATGGCTGGCTACCATTTTAAGCAATGGTGCGAAAAAGACGTGTGTGCTTTATAATTGTCAGGTACACAACGGTGCCCATGGAGAGAGTGGATATGATCCTACCTACCGAGAAAGTCGAAGTTGCCTTGAAATTTCGGGTTTGTGGAAGCAGTGAGCCACAAAAAAGAAATAACAAATGGAAAATCTAGAGCATCGTTTTCATCTGCTTCTAAATTGACAGCATTCAGCGATTTGCAGTGGTCGTTGGCCTCAGCACGAGTTTTATTCTTCGCTACAAAAAGGAAGCAGCTTCCCAAATACTGTGTGCAGTTATACGGGTAGCCATAGTACCAACCTACAAAGTGAAATGAATAAAATATAAGTGACAGGCAAACGAGAGTGTGGACTATTTGTTAAACGGATACGAAGAGTCGTCATCAACACTATGACGCCATAGGCTAGCAGTATACATTGTTAATAATTTGATGAATGCGCTTACGTCTGAAAAACGAAACAGCAGCAAATTTTAGTAATAAACCAAAGAACACAGTAAAGGTAACAGTGTGAACTACCAAGGATGACAAGTTGCAGCAATAGTGAAAAAAAAAAAAAACATTCACACATTATGACAAAGCACATAAAAAAACCAGGAAAACTATAACTGTAGTTTTCCTTGTTGCATGTTATAAATTCATGAAATTTTCGTGCCATTACATCGGACGTAATTGTCAGACGTAACAATTCAGCATTATACACACTTTAAAAACCAATAAAAATATTCTAGGCAAGTACTCGCACGGACGACGTACTGCATGCTTGCAGCCAAGGCTAGCTGTGATTGAAGCTGCGCCCCAGCTGTACACTCACGTTGGACGCATCTTTAATATCAACTGGCCTTGCCTCGGAATCGGAGTAAATTCATCCAACGTTACCAGAAATTCTTTTCCTCTTTTTTTAAAGAATTTTTTATTTTTTTATTTTTCAGGTTGTGATTGTGCTAGTCAAAAAATAAACAAAAACCTTCGGTACAGTACCATTTACTGCACAGATGCAAAATTTCAACAAGCTAGGTTGAATAGTCTCTTTGCAATCCTATTTCAAAGAATTCTAACACACTTACATGCTATTAGTATGTGAATGTGTTAGAATTGCTTGGAATAAGATTACAGACAGACTATTCAACCTAGCTTGCTGAAATTTTGCATTTGAGTATTAAATGGTACTGTGCTGAAGGTTTTTTTTTCATGTGACTGGGACAATCACAGCCTTAAAAATAAAAAATCAGAAATTCTTTAGAAAAAGAGGGAAAAAAATTTCTGGTAATGAGTACAGATTTTTCAAATTTTAATGAATTTTTTAAATCAAGTACACCATTCGAAGCGTCTCTTTGAGGGCTATGCAATGCTGCTTACCACGTGTCGATATGGGAAACCGTTCCGGAAATATCTTCAAAACTAAAAAAATATACTTGAAAATAAGAGTGTTATTTTGGAGGGGGGAAATATGGAAGCTCTGGAAATCGAACTCAGGACCTCTGGGAGTGAAGACTTACCCATACACCCAACAGGAACAGATAGTAAAGACTTGAAAATAAGGGTGTTATTGGGTATTTGGAGACTTAAAAGTCACAGGAAAAAATACGGCCACTCTGGTGATTGAACCCATGACCTGTAGGAGTGGAGGGTAGAGCCTTAGCCACACACCAAACAGGAATAGAATGAACATACTTGAAAATAAGGATGTTATTTGGTCATTGAAGACTTAGAATTGACAGGGGAAAAAGTGAGGATTCTGGGGCTAGAACCCCGGACTTCTGGGAGCAAATACCAGAGATTTACGCACAAACCCAACGGTAATAGAGAGTAGAGACCGGAAAATAAAGGTGATATTTGAGCATCTGTAGACTTTGCATTGAAAGAAAAAATACAGCCATTCTAGGGTTCGAACACACCACCTTTGGTACTGAAAGCGAGCATGTTATTGCAGAACCAAACTGGAATCTGTGTGAAAGGATTGAAAGTAACCTGCCTTAACCCAGAATGGGCGGCCATTTTGTTCTGTTTCAGTCAGGAAAATGGCCACCAAGAATGGACTCTTCCAAATTGAATCAAAAGTTTTCATTGGTCAAAATTATGTCTCTTGTCCTGCCATTGGTCAGTTTCGATTGTGCATAAATTAGGCGGCCATTTTGTTCAACTTTTGTCAATGTTTTAGTTTTTGAAATTGGGTTGTAATGCCAAGGGGTGGTGGGTAGTTAAGTTTTAAAAGGAAATTAATATGCCAGGTTTTTTTTTAGCAAGATCACGTGACCAGTCAGTGTGTGTTTGACTTTCAGGCTGACTAGGTGTCTAGGGAAAGAGTAGCAGCAAGGTACCATGGGTCTAACATTGCAAAAAGGGTAATATTTTGGGTTATTACTGGAGAGGAAACCCAAATAAAACAGTCAAAAATCCATTCAAACTGACACCAACATCATCTGGTGGGTCCTCTTAACTCTTGTCTAAGTCAAAAAAATCATTCAAAAGAGTAACCAACATTGCCTGGCCCACTTGGCTCCTCTACCTTCCTAAATGTGCCTGAAATTCAATAAAAAACAAGCCAAAAACATTGTCTGGGGTGCCAAATTTTCCCAGTTATTCCCTAAATCGTCTACCCCCTAACTGCCTCCTATCAAACCCTTTACAGGACCTTTTGAATATAGGAATGTACCCACCTCAAATTTGGGGGTACCACTGTCATTCCTTGATGCTTGAAAAAAATTGCTTGTCTTAAGCAGACTTGAACCAACAATCTCTTGCTTTGTAGACCAGAAACCTACCTCTGAGCCATTGCAGGCAGACATGTCAGTTTTACCATGAATGATACCTTAAGTACTGTCATTCTTAATGGCATGAAAAAGTAAATTTGGATGGAACACAAACCTGTCTTGATAAATCTTCGAAAATGTCTATACATATCCGTTACCAGAAATTATTTTCCCCTTTTTCGGATATTTCTGAAGAATTTGACTTTTTTTCCTAAGGCTCTGTTTGCCCTAGGCACATAAAAAATAAAACCCTTCTTCACAAAGCCATTTAACATCCTCCTGAATTTTTTTACTAAGGTGGGTGGAATAGTTTTTGTGTTATAAACTGCCAAAGAACTACTAACAGATTCGTGTACTAATTAGCACACAAATCTGTTGGTAATTCTTTGGCAGCTCATAAGAAAAAAACTAATCCACCCAGCTTAGTCAAAAAATTCAAAAGGATGTTAAATGGCTTTGTGAAGGAGGTTTTTTTTTTATATGACTATAGGGCAAACAGAGCCTTAGGGAAAAAATAAAGTGAAATTCATCAGAAAAATCAGAAAACTAGGAAAAGAATTTCTGGTAACGGATCTTATAGACTTTTTTGAAGATTTCTCAAGAACGGATTGTGCTATTGACATGCGGTAAAGAGCGTTGTAAAGCTCTCAAAAAGACGCTTCGAATGATGTACTTGATTGTCAAAAATCGTTAAAATTTGAAAAAGTTGTACCGTTACCAGAAATTCTTTTCCTCTTTTTCTAAAGAATTTAAGATTTTCTTATTTTTCAGGTTGTGATTGTGCTAGTCAAAAAATAAACAAAAACCTTCGGTACAGTACCATTTACTGCACAGATGCAAAATTTCAACAAGCTAGGTTGAATAGTCTCTTTGCAATCCTATTCCAAAGAATTCTAACACACTCACATGCTATTAGTATGTGAATGTGTTAGAATTGCTTGGAATAAGATTACAGACAGACTATTCAACCTAGCTTGCTGAAATTTTGCATTTGAGTATTAAATGGTACTGTGCTGTAGGTTTTTTTTTTCATGTGACTGGGACAATCACAACCTTAAAAATAAAAAATCAGAAATTCTTTAGAAAAAGAGGGAAACAAATTTCTGGTAACGATCCTCTGTGACTAACAATATTTGTTAATAGTTACAGCACTTTCCTCAATGGCGAAAAAAAAAACAAGATTCAAACCTGAAACGAGTTACTGTACGGGACTCTTTTCTCTGTACATCACTGAAATATGTTCAGGAGGACATAGAAAGAAAAAACAAAAGGAGTATGTTTTGTAACTTTCAGAAGTCCGAAGATTGGTACATGAATTTGTTTCTAGAGGTCGCCACCTCCACGAGAAGGTTAGAGATCTGCGCGAAATCGTTAAGGCAATGAGCTTTTTTTTTAGATGCAAAAAATGTCAAGGTAATATGAAAAAAAATTAACGAATAGACGATCAGTCGTTCGTTGGTTATCAAAAATAACAAGTGGCTACGGCAACTACCTAGTCGCATCCGGTCTTCTGTACAGTTCTGTCACTCCCAATGGTGAGGCGCACACCTCCATCACGTACTGCAACAACTATCTCTATTATATAATCTAAAAGCAGTAACCATCAGAATTGCCGGTTAAAAATGTGTTAGCTCTTAAGCTTATTTTAGATTTTAGGCGTTTTTGTCAACTTTTAGGCCTAATTAGCTGGAGCTTTAATTTCGTAAGTAGCAGCTAACGGAGATTTTGATTGTATAGTACGCCTATTCATTTTTGCAGCACGGTGCACCTTCGGACAGAACGTTACAGTATTGAAACGTAACGTGCAACGTAGTCTATATAGATCAGTGGTAGTAGA
Organism: Lithobius niger; assembly: GCA_023313725.1. Taxonomy (NCBI): domain Eukaryota; kingdom Metazoa; phylum Arthropoda; class Chilopoda; order Lithobiomorpha; family Lithobiidae; genus Lithobius; species Lithobius niger. The sequence goes on from JAHWFP010240495.1 coordinate 27,207, forward strand.
AAAGTGACGGGAGAGACGCTGTTGATGAAGCAGGAGCTACTCGCTGCAACTTGACGTTGCCGTGGTAACGTGATTTTAGACCTAATTTTTATTTTTTTAGGCCCTAATTTTTTTAACTGTAATTTTTATTTCGTAAGTAGCAGATAGGCCTAATGGAGAATCCGGTTCGACGTAAGCCGATTCATTCATTTAGCAATGCGACGAGACTATTTTAAACGAAGCTAAAATGCTTTTCCTTTTACGACTGCAGTGTTATCCTTAGGATTTCAATTCGACGATCAAATGATATTATTTTATTTAGTTACGTCGAAGAAGTCTATTAGCTATAAGGAAGTAACGATGTTTCAATTTGTCATGTTATTTAACTAACTTTTAACACCGAATCTAACGTTGTAAACCGTGGTCGTCAATATCTGGTACCGTTGCGAAGGTGAAAAAGGCGACGAACGCACGTACGGACGGACAAAGTCGTTGCAATAGTCTTCTCAGCCGGTACGGCTGTACAGAAGACTAAAACGATGTGTTTGTGGCATTTGCCAGCTTCGTATGACACGTTTCAGTTTCGATTTTAGGTAACTTTGGGCAGGTGCAACACTGATACACCTTCTAGCGTTATTGCAGCCTTCTGATATACGTACCACATACACTGATTACCCACACATACACACACTCCAATTGTGCTCTATGTTCTCATGGTCTGTCATATCTATAGTTTTCACAAGTTAAATTTGAAACAACACGACTAGACTGTCAATGCATGCATTAAAAAAACAAACAATGCGTAATGACACACTATCTCAAGAATAAAAAAAAACTAAATAGAAAAATCTATCAATGATCTTTCTAATTTATCAAAGATCTTTTAAATTTGTCATCTCCCAACTCCTTACGTTCCTTTTTCATTCGTTATTTTTTTCAATGTTCCACATTTCTTTAATTAGAATTTTAACGACTTCTAAAACATAGTCCAATAATCTTAAATTTTCTTCATAATTATTACGAACCATTGTACGTTTTTTGTGTTATATTGTTTGTTCCTAATTTCAGCTTCCTGTTACTTCTTCATTAAATAGCCTACAATCTTTTAATAAGGGTCACACAATTTCGAAATTGTTCAATTTTAATACTTTAATTTTTTCTTGCATTTAACCAAAATATTTTCGTTAAAAAGGACACGTGTACTTTATGATCGTGTTTAGTAATGGCAGTTTTATCATCGATTTTTGCATATAAGTCGAGACACACGCTATTGTGTCGCCCGTCAAGATAAAACGATAAAATCCAGATAAAATATGTACATGAGCATGGTGACCACTAGGCACGTTGTGTCTTACAGCAAAATAAACACGGATGCAAACCTATTTACGTTGCCTTTCGGACTTAAATGGCAGACTGCCTGAGTGGGGAATCGAACCCACGACCTTCGAAACCAAAGGTCGGAGTCCTACCAATCAGCCATGCTGACATGGCCACGAAAATAGGTTTGCATCCGTATTTATTTAACACTTATCGAGCACGATTGGCTTTCTGTTCCGTTTATAATCTTTACAGCAAAGGCAGTTTGGCTGTTTTCAGGCATGTGAGGATAAATAACTATGCGACAGAAAAGGCTGAAACTTGTTTAATCGGGAAACTTTGGTCGCCTGACAACATAAGACTCACTATTAAAGGCACAGCTTACCGATTTCTTGTTGAAAAAACGACGTGAATAACGTTGATAATTGCCTAATTACTGGCTACTGGCTACTGGCTAACGTTTTTTTTTTTTTTGCATCACGAAAATAAATTCTTCCATGCGGTGAAAGAAACTGGTTATTAGCTCATTTTAAAGATATTGCTCCGTAGAAGTGCCCTTTTCATATGGACTTTTCTAATTACTCAAGTGGTTCAGGGGTTAGCGAGCAGGGGTTATTCTAAAAGACCAGAATAATTGTTTAACATTGTTTTAAACATTGTTATTATTAGTATTAAAAAACGCTTGAGCGTATAAAATACGGATGTAAGCCTTAAAAAACTTAAAGCCCTAAAGGAAAAGATATTAGAAAAAGACATGTAAGCCATCAGCGTCGCACTAAT
>JAHWFP010240498.1:7603-18982 GCA_023313725.1 Lithobius niger
AATAATAATAATTATTATTATTATTGTTTATTTAAAGGGGGGTACAAATTGCACGAAATTCGTAACAATTTGTGAGTGCAAGGATACATTATGAAAAACTATACAAAAAAGCATTATATGTTCAGAAAACAAAGTAACCCAAAGTACACAAATATTTTCAGTAGCAAACATGTATTATGTAAAAATTAAAGTATGACTATTTTAGTACACGTGGATGAAGGATCCAATTTTTAATTTCTTTTTTAATTTTATATTTGTTATTTATTTTTCTTAGTCCTGAGGGTAATTCATTAAACCATGAGTCTATGAAAATGATGAGTTAGGAATTCCTTTAGATTTAGTTTACTCTAGCGTATGATCAAAAACCCAATACTGTACAGATGCGACACCTGTTGCCAGATGCCTGAAATTCGTCTCGAAACCCGAAACCAAAACTCGAAACTCTGGTCGCGCGAGCAACTCTAAGCCGGAAACACAGTTAAGTGCGGAGCTGTTTCCTTCCTTGACTGAAGCTCGCCCTTGTATCCGACATTTGATTTAGATGTTTCTACCCATTCTAAACCAAACTAAAAAAAAATATTGTTTCTGTTTATAATTCGTCGTTACGAATTTTTTTTTCTGTGCGAACATGTATCTTCCTTGAGCATATTCTGTAGACAAATTCAATCTGTGATTGGCGAGAACTAATCATCTCTTTGAAAATGGGAACAATGTGAACGACTTGAAAATGCTTTAAAAAGTCAACTGTGTAAAAAGTCAAATTTTCAGTGTATCCAGTGGTGTAAGGGACCAGTCAATATTTATCGCCGGGGAGGAGAGGGGGTAAGGGACATTAGGGGGGGTGCATTATTTAGAACCCTCTCGATGGGGGGGCTCATAAATTTTTCAGGTGCCGTCAAGGGGGGGGGTCAAAAGCACACTGACCAACTGGAAGAAAAAGTCATTACTGGACCTCAAAAATGGCACTTTCAGAGTCCAAATTTCTAAAAACACGTCAGCTTCTGCCCCCCCCCCCCATGATGTGAATGTTGCAAGGTTTTGACGCTATTAGTACCGTTTCAGCAAGTCTAGTTTTTACAAAAAACTTTCTAGTAAAGCCTTGGCACCTGGTTTCTTGGCTTGTTCGGTCTTTTAGGTGCTGACTATGTTGACACTATGTTGCTTGATTTGGGCATTCAAGCGTGTTCAGTGTTCATCATACTTATTGTACGAATCTCGACAGGAGGTGGGTGTAAGGAACATTTTATAGAACATTTTTAAACCAACATGTCTTTTTGTTAAAAACGAGACACGTAACCTTACAACTAACGGTTACTACCGGTTTGGAGAGCTACTTACTTATTTTCGGCTGCAGGAATCATCTGCAGACGGTCTCAATGGATATACGAAAAGCGCACTTTTTTCGGGGGGGGGGGGCACACTATTTTTGGACCTTGGAGGGTCAAAATATTTTCAGGATCTTGACGGGGGAGGGGGACATTGAAAATTGGGTGGTAAAATTTTCTTTTCCTCCCCCCCCCCCCCCCCCGGGCCATAAATATTGACCGGTCACTAAGTACATGTCTTTGCCGTCCATTCGTGTTCTATACTATGACAGAAGATATTGCACAAGGGCAGCAGTGTTCAAGGTTCACTCCAGCAGTAATTTTGTGTGTCATTTTAGTGTGGATGCATTCTTGAGATGATAGGTGATTGCTCTAAGGTACAGTCGTCAAAAAGCTGGAGCAAGGTTCATTGTTACAGGCTGAGTCTATCATTCTGTGTAGGGAGGGAAGGCTAATTCAGAGTTGCATTGTTAACTGCATTGTTGACGCAAAGTGAATTTCGAATGTGCTGTGATGCTTAAATTAAATTGGTAAATAAAAAAAAACGGGAACTGAGTAGGTTCTATACAGCACAAAACTCGATTAGCTTCTTCTGCTGAGCAAATATTAATGTGGAGGTTTTTTATTTTGTTCAATATGCTAGTAGGAATAATCAACGTCAGTATTTTTGGCCAGAAAATATCGTTACGCTAATTACTAAACTGTGCATTTCTAGAAGGTTGGTGACTCGATTACAAGAAAACCTATTTTTGCTTCGACTACTGGTTTGACAGGTTAATTTTACTATAAACAACTAATCGGATGCAAAGACAGAATTTTTGCAACACAATATTTTTCTTCATTTCTCTGTTCACGTTCTTTAATATTTAAAAAAAAAATTGTTTCTGCTTATAAGATAACTAGGAACAGCTGATCTTAGAATGTGGTAAGGGCACCATACAGAAAACTTCTACCCCCCCCCCCCCGTGTCCTCATCTTTATGGTCCAAATTTTTTCATTCCCAAAATATATTTATATTTTCATTTTAAAAATAATTGATTCAAAAGGAAGAATAATTTTTTGCTTAAATCATTACGCCATGGCGTTTAATTAATAACCCTCTTTTTTTTTTTATAAACAATAGCGTGCATTGGGGGACGGGGGAAGGAGTTATTGATCCTGCCCTTTTTGCAAAATGCGCTTTTTGTGCCGATATTTGCTGGTCAGGCGTTGCCTGAGAAAGGGCCTAAAGTCATTAAAAAAAAGCCAAAATGGGGCTGAAATAAAAGGTCCTTAGAAAAAATATTACTGAGTCCTTTTACTAAGAGTTACCCCTGCCTTCTTAGGGGGTCTGTGCACGCTACTGTGCAACTACTTAAACCACCCTGGACTCGGGAGGTTTAACTAGCTGGCGGAATTTGACGCTTATGTTCTGCCTAGTTTAGGTTTTGCTATCAAACAGCCTTGTTCGATCTCGTTTCTGGTATTGGTGATCACGATTCACGGTGACTGAGTGATAGCACAGTTTAGACTATCTGCATGATAAATCTGATTTGGTCAGTAACTATAAAGGGGGGAGCACAACAGGCCAGCAAGGGTGGTCTGAGAGCCTGCAGGCTCCTTCAGCGGAGATGCGATCCTATTCTGGGCTTACTTTGTTTCAGACTACTTAAGGTTAAAAAAAATGTAAAAAGTATAATAAAAAAGCATTGTAATGGCAATAAAATTTGCATAATTAGCACCCCCAACGATAAAATAGCGTTGGTGATAATTTCTTTGCAAAGATAGATGGTCCGTAACTAGTTGTAAGCAGGATTAAAACTATATTGCATAAACCGTATAACTTGACTCATAATTTTAACACATCAACCAAAAACCTTAGCTAAGATCAGGAGCGACATCAAGAGTCCGTAGGGCTGGACGGAGTGTCCGTGATAATTACCACACGTTCCATTTCTAATTCTGGGTCGTGGCCAAATGCGGAACGACTGGTCGTAACTATTTTCTGGATTAACTCTGGTTAAAAATGGGCTGACTAGGTTATAACCCAATGCGAAAATATACCACTCTTGCTAGATTACTCCGTTGTTGGCAACTTGGCATCCAACAATGTTCTGCAAGCAAGAAGCGGTGAAGCAGATAGCTACTTCAAGCTAAGGCAGCCTGATCGGGTAGAAGACGCGTATTTTTCCTACAGACTCAATGCGAGTTGAAGCGCTTGCTGGAAAGTTGACGCCTTCTACAGTATATAGCGACGCTTTGGTAAAATCAGCTACGTTCTGGCTATGTTGAATAAACTTGCCTGGTTCAACGAAACACAGTAGTTCTCACCCAGATGACCTTTTGACGAAGGATGGAATATGAAGCAATGGTTACAACATCGTCACGTTCAGGACGTGAGTGCATTAATTTTCTCCTGATCAGACATTGCTTCGTTCTTTATGGGGGAAGTCGGGCAGTTAACACTGTTTTTATTTTACTTTTTAGAACTTTTCGCCATTTTGACACAAAGTGATATTTGCTGCTTATGGTGTTGTTTGCCATTTTATAAACAGATGGAACAATATCGTGTTTTTTTTAATGTGGTGTAATATTTGTTGATTACGGTTTTTTTTTTTTGCCATTTGGTAAGCAGATGGAACAACATCGTATTTTTTTAATATGTTGTAAGGGAGCTGAATATCTAAGAAAAACACAATTTTCATCCCGTGCAGTTAATATATGCGCACACTTTTCTCGCCTGACCTCACCCCCCCCCCCCCCACAAACCGGCACAAAATAGGAGTAGTGCCGTGGGTGGGCAAGGGGGAGGGGCACCGTATTGTGTTTATGATGGTGGTTTTTGTATTTTATTATTTTATTTTTTTTGGCCAGCGTAACTCGCATATTCTGTGCTGAATCTCTGTGCTTTACTCCCACTCCCTCCTCCAAAAATAAAATAACTGGAAAGAATGTTTCAAAGGCAAAAATATAAGTTGGGATTCTTTAATTATTACTATAGGCAATTTCTACAGTGTCATCTCGTGTAAATTTTGGCTAGCCTTTTTTGTACCGAAAAAATTTACAAAGTGTACAAAGTTTACAAATTTACGAAGTGTTAAAGCTATATGCACTGAGGAATGGCTATAAAATGCATGCTTGGACAAACTAAAAACTAATTTCTCAGTGTCACATTTTACTGACACAATTATAAGTTAACATTGAATAAAGAAACGCCCATCGTCGAACGATTTCTCTTAATCTAGTAATTACTGAATAGTGAATACTGCATATTTAAATAAGTTTTTCGCAAGGTTTTTGAAACAAAGAAACGTTCTATTTGCAAACAGAAACAACTGCAGTTGAAAAGTTTATATTACACAACGATTTAACTGGCTACTTTTGCAGCAGAATGGAATAGAATGTTGTGTGGTGAATAAGGGTTACAACAATGGTATAAAATTGGTATTGTTGTAGCTTACTAAACAATACTTCCTTTCGGATGGTATTGTTGGCTGCTACAGTGCATTCCACCCATCCTACCTATTTTGGTGAATAGAGCTGCCCTATTGTTGCTCCATCTCATATTTTTGATGACTGTACAATTCTAAAGAAGGTTACGTTAGCCTTATGGAATTTAGTTATGCAATTCCATCCTGTCTCGTGTCACACTAATGAGCTGGTACTGTAAGTAACAGACTTTCACGTGACACTTCAATGTTAAAAGTTGCGTGAGAATTAACATTGTGTATGAAGCCCCTGCCTCCAATAGAGAAGAGATTATAGGATACCGTTATAGTGATGTCATTTTATTCGTTACGAACTGATAGAGACTTTCACGAAATTGCTAATTGTCCATAAAGCAGAAAGCAGGCAGTGGTAAAAGATGACTGTGTTGCTCTACAAAGCATAATTATAATATAAAGCTCAAGGTGGGGGCGACACAGCACGCTGCACGGTAATTGACGGGATCTAATTCAAAACGAAGAATTAAAAAAAATGCCCTGGGTTCAGAACGACCCTGCCTGGTTTGCTCCGGTGAAAATGGGTTTAAACATAATTTTTTTTTAAGCTGTGCCTTGATATTTTAATGTATTTAAGCAATTTATAAGAATTTGTTTGCTTGATAACGGCACTGAGTAGTTGAAACGAAACGTCACATTTTACTTTGTGGCTTACTTAGTGCTTTACATGTTCATGTGCTCAGGGCCGTATTTAGACCTTGGGAGGCCCGGGGCACTTCAGGTTTGGTTGGCGCCTCTAATGCAGAAAATAAAATACACTAATTCACACAGTGTATTACATATATATGTACATACATACATATACATATACATACATATTTATATATAAATATATATTTACATATAAATTTCCAGAAACTAATAGCTTACGTCTATAGAGGCATAGCAGAAGTAGAAAAAGATGCATGGTGAATCTCGCCCTACACTTTAGTTACATTTAGGAGGTTTTTGATTGGTCCAAACGCAGTAGGAAGGCTCTATGATGATTGAACGAACCTGATGATTGATTGAAAGAACCTCGGGAGATAAAAATTCAGGAAAATAATACGTTTTTAAAAAAGATTCACGTGGCTAATCAGTTTTTGGCAATCCTAGGAACTTCTTTCACGATCAGTCAAAAAGATTACATCTTTCTTAGGTATTTACAATTGTTTATTGGTCAAAAATTAGTTTCAAAAATTAGTTACGTAACTTTATGGGCTGGCGTGAGAGATCCTCACTGAGGCTAGTGCTTCCCTGCAACGCGCGAGCCGACTTACGTGATGTCACATCCATAATTTTAAAAGTGGAATTTTATAGAAAAAAAACTTCGTTCCACATCCCTACTGTAACAACATGTTTTGTCGAAGCCTAACTTCGTTATGTGCTTTATATACCTCTGACAATGAGGTTTTTTAATTGTATAAAGGGGGCCCCTTTGGTTGGGGGGCCCGGGGCAATTGCCCCTTTTGCCCCCCTATAAATCCGGCCCTGCATGTGCTTTTGCTTTTCGACGCGTTAAGCCGCACACGGTGTGTCAAAGCAAATTCCTAATAATACTCTTTCATCTTGAAGGAAACGGAGCGTGCAAGCAGTCATAAAAACCCCTAGGGCCATATTCATAATGACGGTTCAGCGTAAGCTAAGCATGAGCTCGAGCTCAGCTTAGCAATTTGGTATTCATAATGACACCATAGCATGAGCTGAGCACGGACTCAGGCTTCACTGTGAGAACGACTTTGCAAAGTTTGAGTCACAGAGGTTTGAGCCTCGCTTACTTCGCATGCACAATGGCAAAGCCAAGTCGTGGCTCAGGCTCAAAAAGTGAGTCGACTCAAGAAATCCTAAGCCTGGTCGTGACTAGACTTTGGTCTTGCTTTAGGAGTCAGCTACTCTGCATAACATCTATTTGGCTGCACGGCCTAAAGCTTTCGACGCGTAGCGTTTTTTTTTACCCTTCCGAAATCGATTCGTTTAGGGACTTCCCTGGTTAGGGGCGGGGTAATTGCTTAATATTTGCATAAATAACAAATCTGGACAATCCTCTAAACGGAATATCATATAATGGAAAATCACCTAAACGGAATATCGTATAATAGATAATGCTATAATGGGTAAACGACTGGACAATAATATACGTGCCGTTTCTGATGTGTGCGAGTGCGGTAGCGCGAGCGAGGCAGGGACATTTAAACGAATTTGCATTATACGAATTTCGTGTTAGACGATTTTGTACACGTTCTTCCAGTTAGACGACTACCCCTCGCCCCGTTAGGGACCGCTTAAGGCCCATGTGATTCCGGCAGATGATAAGGGCGCCGGCCTATGGGCCCATGAAGGGATTGGAAAGGGTGGGGATTGGGGGCAAATGAAATCTTGTGTAAGATTTTATAAATAATTGTATAACAAAATTGAAATTAAAAAGTACACATATTTGTATACCCGCCGTGTGAAAAATTTTAAAGTAGTAGTCGCGTGTATGACAGCAGTAATATGCGGGGGAGGGGGGCGCAAATGCCAAGATGAGGTCAAAAAACCAAAAAGGGCGGGGGGGGGGGGAGAGGCAGTCTAGAGATACAGCTCACCAAGAAAATGTTTACTTTACAGCTCGCGTGATTCCCAGCATTTATTTTTCGTTATCTTGTGGCTCAGGTTATTGCTGGCATGGGAATGGTATGATGGTTTGCAGCAATTCGGCTGACGACGTATTTGTTCAATGGGTCACTGTAGGCTCCCACAGACTTTCCAATGGGGGAGGGGGAGCATCCTTCGAAAAGAAGACCAATGATCATTAAAAGTACACAAAGAGCAACATTTTCAGTAATGTGCAGGCACCATTCCACCATTCCCAATGTATGCACCATTCCCAAAGTATTCCAAAAAAAGTCAAAAACAACAGTTTTCCCAAATTAAAAAAAATAACTTGAAATGGCCAGGAGATATTGAACGAACTGGGGACCCAGGAATCAGTATTTTAACCCTTGAATAACCTTTGTCATGGCTTATCTTTATTTAATGAAAGAGCATAGGGGGGGGGGGGGGGTGTGATCCAAATGCCCCAATGTGCGGGCTTCCCTTTCTTGTCAGTTGCGACCTGGTTCAGCAAAACGGGTATTTGGTGTTAGCTTCGAGTTTCATCACACTTTTCAGAATAAATTCTTGTTAAATATCAATGGTTTGTCTTCAAAATTATAAAAATGAAATCTATGTTAAGTCAGTAATTGTATTGCATGCTCTTTTGTATTACTAAAAAACAAGTTCACAAGTGTAAACTTCGTACATTGTTTTTTTTTCTTTCTAAGTATTATTATTATTACATTATTATTATTATTATTATTATTATTATGACTTTTTTCCCCATTATTTGTCTGTTTTTTTTTTTCTGTTTCCATGGATCCGTCAAAGCTGTGCTTTGCTAGGTGTGAGCTTGGCTCAAACTCACGCCAAAGCTTTACTTTGCTAAGCCTGAGCCTGGATTTCATTATGTATGCCAAAGTGAGTCTGATCTCGGCTCAGGCTTCGCCCTGTCTTAGCAAAGTACCATCTCAGACTTTGAGTTGAGCCGTCATTATGAATTTAGCCCTAGGGTAAAACGTTTTGTAATGGACATGCGACAAGACATAAGGCGTCTTTGAATGTACGTTGGATGCGGTGTGCGGCCGGCCTTAGCCTTTCGTCTAGTTCTGGCTTCTGTAGATCTTATGTTTTATGACCTGTTGGTTGGTTAAACAGGAGTGTTCGTTGAAAGTAACACGTTTAAGGTCAAGTCTAATTTTTTGTTGTTTTTCTTAATGATTTTTTTGCCCTATCTGCTCATTTAAATGTACTGTCCCATTTTGTTGTTTCTCAAGCTTTCGTGTTCCCTTTTGTTAGCTAATCGCCACTGTTGCAGTTCAAAATATTTAAATACGAAAACAACTATTTAAGTTTTAGGCGATCAATTAAACGCAGTCATTCGTGGATCGATTGATCTGTGTGTGATCATCTCCGAAAAATAAGCTTAATTTTTTTTTCCTGTTTAAATATTTTACAATGCTACCAGTGGCGATTTAATACGAGACTGTGTCCGGGGGAAAGGGTCAATTCCCTCCGAACATGTTTTCTATGCCCAGCAATTCGCTCCCCCCCTTCCAGAGAGAAATTTCTGGCCAAATGAATCGTTGGTACGAACGCAAGTGTTATGAGTGCACAAGCGAATTTTGTCTGATCGAGAGCATGTTACTGGAATGTACCATACATCGAGCGCAACTTACTGGAATCAACCTCACATCGGGCTACGATATTTTATGACTATGCAATCAGAACTGGTTGTTGGTGGAGGGGGAACTTCGTGCGGAAACGATAATACATAATCCCACCATGAAACATAGCTGCCGGAATATTATGAAGAATGAAATTCCAGATATGCACTCGATATTAACACCGGCGATAGCCAGTGTTAGTAAGGGTCGACCTAGGATCTGTGTTAAACTTTCAACTTTCGACCTTATAACTCCGTAAAAGTAAACATCTTTAAACCAAATTTGGAATCTAGCCTTGACTAGTCAAGGCCTGTTTGCAGTCCAAAAATTGTGAAATTCGGGCGAGCCAAACTCGAGATACAGAGAGGAGCCAAATAGACAACTTCTTGTTCTTCGTCTTGGTCTTGTTCTGGGGATGGACCTTTCGTCTGTCCTCTCTACAGGTCAAACCATTTGTCCTATGAAGCTGGTTCTTAGCTCGTTTTACAGGTATAGCTCTGTAGATGTGCCCTTTCCACAAGGCATTTCCTAATTGGTCAAGTGGTTCAGGGTTTATGGAGCTCTAAACGACCAGATCGATTGTTTTACAATGTTTTAAACATTGTTATTATGCAACAATGCCAGTTAGCAAACGCCAGCTGCAAGACTGAAGATTAAAGGATTTGTTTCTATTATAGCCAGTGTTAGTAAGAGTCAGCCTAGTGTCTTTGTGTTAAGCTCTCAATTTTGACCGTCAACTGCACTGTTTTACAGTTTAGCTGCAATACTTAAAGTAACACGAATTAATAAACAAAAACGGAACGTTAAATGTTTAGAGTAAAGGTCTAAAAGTCAAAACTTATAGAAGGAACACGGACAAGCTTTGACAATAAGGGTCTAGGTGTAAAATTTTGTAAGAAGTTTGTAAGAGGTTGACTACCCGGTGGTCGGAAATAAATACATTTTGACGAAAAACTGGAAATCTTCCTACAATGACCCATGTGATGATCCAGTGGTAGTATGGTATACGTTTCCTGCTTTGCTTTATGTTGAAAATTATTTTTCGATTTAGTAACATGGCAGGGTATTCCCAACATAGAGCATTACTGGTTATCCTCTACCGTAAATCTACGAAATAGATAAAAAAATTCGAAAGCATCAAAAGACAAAATGCCAAACTTCACAAGAAAATTATGTTTTTAAAGTTCCATAACAATATTCTAAGAACAAAGAAAACCTGCTACAACCATTCACACACACGTTCTGTCCGAATAGAGTAGAACTAAGCTAACCACCGGGTAGTAAGGGTCTAATTTTGCATCTTACCAGCATCTTACACAATTTTACACCTAGACCCTTATTGTCAAAGCTTGTCCGTGGTTTTGACTTTTAGACCCTTACTTTAAACATTTAACGTTCCGTTTTTGTTTATTAATACAGTTAAGGCCGGCTGCACACCGCATCGAACTCCTAGGCCGGCCACACACACACCACATGCGTCATTTGGTCGCACGACAACACATTTTGTCAAAACCTGTCTCACCGTGCTGCAGACATCATCACAACCATAGCAATGAGTTGAGTGCCACACACCGGATGAGACGTATAAAGGTGCATCTACACGGGAGCTTTTAGCGCGTGACGCATGACGGATGACACGTGGAGCCTGCATTTCGATGCTTTTTCATAGCGCGGCGTGAACTTGCACCGGCAGTAAAATAAGGCCCGCCCATTTTGAACCGCATCAGTAGAGCGCGTTTCAGAGCAGTTTGCGGCATCATGAGAGCGCCCCGTGTAGAAACACCGCAAACTCAACATCAACAAACTCTAAGCGCGCGCTCTTTTTACCGTGTTGGAGCGTGAAAATAGAAATCAGTCTATTTATCGGCAGCTTGCCGCTGCATCACTGCAACCTGATAGGCTCTTTTAAATGACGTGGTATTTCTACACAGAAGGCGCCTCGACGCTTACCGAGAAGAAAGCTTTTGGTGTAATTATTGATAGGAATTGAATATAACCTTTTTTTTATTCATTAAAAAAAAAGTGTCAAGGCCACTATGAAGCACAGAAGGCAATTGTGTGCACTTGGCGTGTTTTAACACAAGAATCAGTAACATCAACACAGAATAATATTAACGGAACAATCGTTAAAAAAGCCTAGACTAAGTTTTAAAGGCGATTTTCTTTTTACAAAATGCAGTTGTTAATTTCTATTATTTTTTTTATTTGTCCTATTTTGTTAATTTTCCAAAACCTTTTTGGTTAGTTGGTAGTTTGCTCAGTTTTATTTTCTAGTTTACCTGAACGTTTACCCTTCATTAATTATATTTATTAATGTTTTAGTTCATTTCAGCCTGTCCGGGGGGGGGGGGG
>JAHWFP010240498.1:19082-32706 GCA_023313725.1 Lithobius niger
CCTCCAATTTTGAATGACACTTACCACCCACCCCACCCCCACCCCCCAAAAAAAACCTCGCTCGGCCAAGCCAAAATAGCATTGCGAGTGTTACGGCCGCGCAGTGAAACCGGGGGGGGGGGGGGTAAATGGGGTGGTCCCATTTTCAGTTTCGATGACTGCCCTACCAATTTTTCGATGGCTGCCTCCCACGCAAAAGTAGTTGAGCTACGTCTATAGCTGTTGGGGAGGGGGGAAGAGGAAGACAGTCCGTATAAAATGAAAAATGAAAATAGGACCACCGATTTTTTATTGAGTCGGGGGGGGGGAGGGGAAATCAATCCCTCACCAACTTTTAATGACTGCCTCCACCCCCACTTCTTCCCTGCAAAAAATGCTTGATCCCCCCTCTGCTCAAGGTCCAAAAATAATCAAACCCTTACCCCATCCTAAAAGAAAGAAGCTTTAAAAATATACTTTTCCTCCAGACCAATGATCATTTTGTGACATCCCCACCTTCATGGGTTCTAAAATTTGAATCCCCATAAAGATACCCTAAAAATCCATTACCACTCCTACCACCAATTACCGGCTGCCCAGCAGCCCCCCCCCCCCCCCCAATGCTTAGTCCATAAACAGCAAAGTTTTGATTAGGCGGTTCGGATTTTTTTTTTATTAATAATATCGACAATAATCGACATGTAATTTAAAGTTCCAATTTTTATCGATAGTTAGGCCCATATATTTAATGCGTTTGAAACTTAAAATCTCTTGAGGTTTTTATCACGTTTTACGTTTTCCACTTGTGTGAAAGAATGTTTAGTTTTTTTTAATTTTTAAATTTTTTTAGATTTTAATTTAGATTTAGATTTAATGTTTAGATTATAAGATTTTGTTTTCTTCGCTCATGTACAATTTATGTGGAATACACCAATTCTTATTCATACGAATCTTGAATTTTCCAGTAAAGAATGGCGTCTGCAATTTGTCTTCTGTTTTCATTTTAATCATAGCGCCGACAAAATCCTATTCGACAAATAGTCACGCGCTGTTAGCGTGGACAGCCAACTGGCCTCAAATGTGACGTAGTAGCTACGTATGGGTCACGTGATCTCACAATTTCTATTTCGAGCAGCACGGAGCAGCAAAGACGCCACGACTGAAAACGCGTGTTGCTGGTGAAAATACAAGAGGTGTCACAGCGCGAGCGGACAGCGTCACGCTGCAAAAGCGCCCCGTGTAGAAGCACCCGTAGGCGTCTTGATGCGTCTCACGACAACAAGGCGAAGCTCTGTCTACAGCAAGGCTATTGGGAGTCTCTCCACCAAAAATGCGACGTCCCGGGAAGTTTTGTCGTGAGACAATTCCCGCATTTGTGTGTGGCTGGCATTACGAACATTTTGTCTTAAGGTGTCTGATGCTATCGGTTTACGGGTTTCAATGGACTGGTCGCACATTGCCTCAAACATGTCGTCAGACGAATTGAGTCAGTTGTACATTTTTTAAACTTTTGTTTTCCAGACTGAATAGGATTTTTTATCTTGAAACGCTTTAAAAAATACCTTTTGGACTTTTAGACATTTTCAGGTTTAACTCCGGGCCGAACAATATCTTAATCCGGCCCTGAATGGCACTATGATTTTCAATCAGCGTTATTGAGTAATTACCGAAGACACTGAGTGATAAACTATGTTTGTGCCTGCACCATTTACACGTATGTATGCTTACCTTGGTGAAACACTATCGTTATATGTCACCTAACAGAAGTAAACAATTCACGGATATTTGCTTCCCCCACCCCCCTGTTCCAAAAACTACAGTGAGCATACCCTCCTCCCCCACCCCCAATTAGCCCCAGACACTTTCACCAGGGACATTTTTTTCTCCAGATTAAAATATTTACAAAAACAATGTTAAATGTTCATTTAAAGTTATCCTGTGGTTTTAAAGGTTACTTACTGGAATATTATTTCAAACACCTACAGTGCAGACTTATCATCCGGGGGTTATCCTTTCCAATTATGGGGTTGCAAAAAGGTCATTTCTTGTCGGGGGGGGGGGGGTTATAAGGGGAAGAAAAATTGACTGTTTGAAATGCATTTGCGTACTGTATTTTTTTTCATGACGTGGCATGGGTCACGGTAGGTCACAGTTTGTTCTTTAGCGGGTGGGTCAAGTCGGTCTTGTGTCAGGTTTCGAGTGGGTCAAGTGGGTGACGGTTCAGAAAACGTGACCCCTTCCATCTCTGTCCGAGAATTTTATGGTCACGATTTTTGATACAGGATCTCACGTAGTTTAAAATAGAACCTTCTCCCGCCCCGTCCAACTCTTCACTCCTAGCCGGAACAACTTGCCTGTTACGCCCCTGGCTGTATTATTATTGTAAAGTCAAGTTAATAAAAAAAATTGCTAAAAATTTCGACTCAGTTTTCATAATTGCTTAGTTTGTCATCGTACCATCGATCCATTTTTTTTTAATTGCTCACCCGTTTGCATTCGAAGAGAAAAGGGCCCTGAAAACCACTCACGCTCATGTTCACTGTCATCAATTACCAACTACCAATCCTAAGAATTTTCTAGCAGTTGCCACTTTCCGTCGTGAGATAACCTATACCAAATAAAACCGAAGTTTAACTAATTTTTTTTTTTACCTTCAGGTAGAAATATCTGCACTAGTTTTGCAGAAAAGTGAACCTAGTCGGGCTTAAGATGAATTTGAAATAGCACAGTACTATACGCTAAATCCGCTGGATGTAGAATTCGGGGTGGGTAGTAATAACCAGTAGCACATTTAGGCACCGGCACAGTAGGCGCACGCCTAGAGCCTCGAATGTTCGGTAGGCTCTAAAATGTCAACAAAGAAAATCTTATTATTTGGTACAGTAGTGACCGAATAGAAAACTGCGTACGTAGTCAATGATTTTCCATTTTAATTGCAGAACTTGACACAGAATTTAGGTCGTAAGCAACTACAGGTGATATATTGAAACTGAAATTATAATAAACACAGCTACGTTGTTACTTTTGTGTGGTCGTTAATGAAATCGCACTTTTCAGCTGAAAAAGAAATACAAAGGTAAAAATTGCGCACAATTTTTGTTTTCATTATCTGAAATAATCAAGAATACCTGAAAATTGTAAAATTTCATGCTACACCAGAATATTATCGAGGTTTTGCAGTTAAGTGTACAGAAGACTTAGAAAACTGAGTCAGACACGTCCAGAGAATAGGTGCCCATCATACTGTCTTTGTCCCCACCACGTAGGGAGGGTCTTAGGTTTTTTTTTTTTTTTGGGGGGGGGGAAGACCCTACTATCGCATTCGGCGAATTCCCCGATTTCTGTCGGCTACACAGTAGGGCCCTCAATATCCTGCAGCACCTGACCTCAACAGAAATGGCGTAAATAATTTTTTTTTTTTCTGGGGGAGGAGCAAATTTTACGGCACATTTTCGCTCCTTTGCTAGAAAACGCACAACCGCTTCATTTTTATTGAATGACTATTTTTGTCATTTGCATACTGTATATTATGGCTATCAAACAAAATAAAACGTCTAAAGGTCAATATCGAAAAAAAAATTATGCCTCGGATTCTTTTTTTTGGGGGGGGGGGGAGGGGGGCGCTTGACCTGCCTGCTCCCCCCACCCCTCGTTATTTACATCATTGCTCTACAGGCAAAATAACCCAATGATATTAGTTACTGTAGAAGTAAAATTGCAGCATTACACAATTAACAGTTCCAAGGCTTCACACCATTACACATTCAATTACGATACTTCAAAACTAGTTTAACGAAAGTGCAGCTTTATTAACACTGGCGATAGCCAGTGTTAGTAAGGGTCGACCTAGGACCTCTGTGTTAAACTCTCAACTTTGAGAGCTTATAACTCCGTCAAAAGTAAACATATTTAAACCAAATTTGGAATCTAGCCTTGACTAGTAAAGGCCTGTCTGCAGTCCAAAAATTGTGAAATTCGGTCCAGCCAAACCCGAGATGCAGACAAGGGCCAAATAGACAACTTCTTGTTCAGCTTCTTCTTGTTGTTGTTGTTGTTGTTCTGGGGATACTTTCGTCTGTCCTCTCTACAGGTCAAACCAATTGTCCTATAAAGCTGGTTCTTAGCTCATTTTACAGGTATTGCTCTGTAGATGTGCCCTTTTCATAAGGCCTTTTCTAATTGGTCAAGTGGTTCAGGGGTTACGGAGCTCTAAACCACCAGATTGATTGTTTTACATTGTTTTAAACATTGTTATTATGCAACAATACCAATTAGCAAACATCAGCTGCGAGACATAGACTGAAGATTAAAGGATTTGTTTCTATTGTTAACATTGGTGATAGCTAGATTAGTGAGGGTCAACCTAGGGTCTCTTGTGTTAAACTATCAGCTGTGACCGCCAACTGCACTGTTTTACAGTTTAGCTGCAATTCTAAAAGTAACACGAATTAATAAACAAAAACGGAACGTTAAATGTTTAGAGTAAGGATCTAAAAGTCAAAACCTAGAAGGAACACGGACAAGCTTTGAAAGTTAGGGTCTAGGTGTAAAATTTTTTCAGTAAGAGGCTGGAAAGCATTAGACCCTTACTACCCGGTGGTCAGCAATAAATACATTTTCATGAAAAACTGGAAATCATCCTACAATGACCCATGTGATGATCAAGTGGTAGTATGGTTATACGTTTCCTGCTTTGCTTTACGTTGAAAATTATTTTTCAATTTAGTAACATGCCAGCATATTCGTAGCAAACAGCATTATGGTAATCCTCTACCATAAATCTACGAAATATAATAATATAATAATATATAGAAAATTGTGTTATTAAAGTTCCAAAACAATATTCTAAGAACAAAGAAAACCTGCTACAACCGTTCATACACACGTTCAGTCCGAAGAGACTAGAACTAATCTAACCACCGGGTAGTAAGGGTCTAATGCTTTCCAGCCTCTTACTGACAAATTTTACACCTAGACCCTGACTGTCAAAGCTTGTCCGTGTTCCTTCTAGGTTTTGACTTTTAGATCCTTACTCTAAACATTTAACGTTCCGTTTTTGTTTATTAATTAATAAGCTCTTAAGTGTCTCATCAAAGTAAAATATGCTATGCAACATCATTATTATGTGCTTCACAACTGGTGGTTTATAAAAATAACAAGTTTAAAAGAAACTTCTTTTAAATAGGTTAGAATACCGCATCACAAAATATGCATTTTAAGGTTTTCCCACAAGTGTACTGAAATATGTATTGTCTCTCATTCGTTAAACACGAAATTCGTACTACAATTTTAATTCTAAGGATTGATTGCCAGAACGAATCCATCTTACACTGTAACAAGCTTCATTTACAAGAAGGTGCAGTGTCACATACTAAATATTTTATAGGATTCGTGTAACAAAGACATAACGATACTTCTTCCCCCATTGTGTCATAATGCTACAGAAATTCTGCCAGAATATGTGAAATGAATAAGTAATCTAAAGAAGCCGGATTCGGCAGTGATGTACCATAAAATGCTTCAGTCCCTCGGAATGCTCTAGGGAAGCTCTTCCCCAGACCCTGAGCTGGATTTATTCGTCCCCGTCCACAATTTTTCTTGTCTGTGCTACTGGACAGAGTAACGGAGGCGCTTTCTCATTACCGAACACGTTTTAGACTGGCACTGTTTCTATTGCTCATATTTTAAACAATTGTTACCACTAATAACCAGTGACGCTAAATTTGAAAGATGTATGAATTTTTTTTTTGAAGTGGGAGCCTTCCTCCCCCCCCCCCTTGCTTCGGAGTAGAAGTATCCTAAAAAATGCACTCTTGCACCGTATCATGTAAATACGACGAATAAGAATTTTCTTGCAATTAACCTAGAGCATAATTAGAAGAAAAACAACACGAAAAGTTTCAGGATTTTTTTTTATAAAACGTACGAATTTTTTTTAATGTCATTCATTGTTTTGCCGAAAAGGGGACCTGCTGAAGCTTAGTATTTGAAGTAGCACACAGCTTACAAAATCAGCTAGAGTAGAATTCGACCATAGATAATAAACGGCTTCGCAATAAAAATGCTGCAGCATAGAATTTACACTTCAAGGGTTTTACACCATTATCCATTCGACTACATTGCTACACACTTTTACAACGAAATTACAGCTTTTTTTAATTTTCACTTAAGTGTCTCATTAAAATAACGTTGACTATGCATTGTAATATTTGTTACTTCAAAAACGGATACTAATACAAATATCTGGCATTTAAAAGTTGTCTATTTCTTTTACTTATGTATGAAATGCGGCACCACTAAGGTTGCATTTCCAGGTTTTCACACCGTTTTGTATTCGAGTATACATCGTCTGATATTCACGTTAAATAAGAAAATTGCGCACTACAAACTTGATTAAGGAACGATCGGTATAAAAAAAATCCATTTACGCTACAACAAGCTTCTTTCACCAGAAGTTGCAGTACCTCATATTATGTATTTAATAGGCTTATCGTCATAAAAACATGAAGGCACTTCTTGCTCCCATGTTTGCACAAAACGCAACTAAACATGAGCTTCAGTGTAAAGGCTTTACTACAATTTCCACATTTAAACAGTTTTTCACTGCTGTGTCGCAGAATGGAGAAAATGCAGCAGAAAATCTCACAAATCATAATAAGACGTGTCACACTTTAGATATAATCATCTTCCTGTCTTCCGACTTAAAATGTGCAACAGATAATCGTAGATATGCCTTATCACTCATTTTACTGTTTAGGGCTTATCTCCAGTATGAACACGTATTGCCATATTATCAAACTACTTTCTTGTTGTTTATAAAGTTGAATTTCATCATCTGCCCCTTTCTGGCAGTTTACTTGGAAGATTTCACTTTTTTAGTTTAAGCACGAGTGGCACATTACATAACACATATCATGGCGTTCTTCGTAACCAAACTGCTTCGTGATTGGTTAAAAATAATATCGAAAAGAGTTGAGAATATAGCTTAATAAATTTTATTCGTCCGAGAATTCCACAGGATACTTTAAATAAGAATTTATGAATAACATTGAGAGCCCACAAACAATCTGTAAATGATACTGAAGTTTTAAAAAGCACAAATTACTAGCGCCATCTAGTTTTTAAAATTGAAAGTTTTAGTTGTCTAGTTCCAAAGGTGGTCGAGGCGAGTCTCCGTCCTCGGTCAAACGCTAGGACACCAACCTAATACAAGTGTGTTACTCATCGTTCCTACGGAACATTTCATGGATTCATGATTAAACGTATGTGGTATAATATACGCAAGATTTCTTTTACCATATGAATTTTTCCATGCCGGTTCAATGAGCCATTTATTATTGTTTCTTGATGGTCGGTTTGTTAGTATTTTAAAATCCGATTTATAATAATTTTGTGTTAGAATTGTGTATTTCATAAACTGCCGAAAGGTAAAGATATTTTGTTCTGAAAATATTGTTGCTGCACTTTTGCGTAAATGACCATTATTAAATAAAACTTAACTGCTTTGTTTTGGATAGATTGTATGCGATCAATCAAACCAGATGAAGTTGTTCCAAAAATACAGCAAGCGTATCGGCTTATTGACATTACCAGAGCTTCCAATAATTGTTTCTTTAGTTTAATATTTAACAAATTGCGTATACTATAGAAAATTGGGATTACTTTTCGTAAACGATTAATTAAACAATCAATATGATCATAAAATTGCCAGTTGCAGTCTAGATTAAGCCCGAGGTATTTTGTATTTTGTACTTTGCTGATATTTTGGCAATAGCAGAGGTCATGATTTGTACAATTATTTATATGTTTAGTAATTTTGATATCAGCTTCATTATCAGTTGTTAAATGATAAGTTTTTATATGCATGAAACAAGTTTTTTCTACACTAAAGTACAAGTCATTTTGACTTAGCAGTTAATCATATCAAAGTCTAACTGTAAATTTTTTATCATTGTCTTAACATCGTAATGTATTGACAGCATAAAGATGTCATCAGCATAAAGTGTTAAATATGTGTTCCATGCAAATTCTTGAATATTATTTAATAAGAAATAATAGTGGACCTAGAATTGAACCTTGGGGAACACCAAATTGAATATCTTTCCAGTCACTGCAAACATTGTCAATTTTAACGCAACATTTGCGATTTGTTAAGTAATTATTTAAAATGTTCAGAATTTTCCCTCGTATACCATGCTTGTAGAGTTTTTCCAAAATAATGCTTTTATCTAACGTATCAAATGTTTTCTGAAGATCAATCATTATGGCACCAACATGTTTACCTTCATTTAATGCCCGTGTGATGTTATTATTGATGTTGTGAAGAGCATCCATAGTTCCAATTCCTCGCTGATAACCGAATTGAAACTTATTTATTATACATAATTTATTTAAAAAATTTTCAATTCTTACTGCAAAAAACTTTTCAATACTGGCATTAATGCAATTGGTCTATAATTATTTTTTTGATCTCCTTTTTTGTGTATGGGCCTGAGAACTTGTTCTTTTCAAATTATCTGGCCGAATTTCAGTATCAATAATTGCATTAATTAATTTTGACATAAAAATACTATGTAAACGTGGTCTTGTATCAGACGCTCGTGGTGACGACACCTCAACACCACCGAAGAAAAAACCTGAGAGCAGAATTCTTCCACCCCAGAAGAACATCGTCTTTATGGCGATCTCGATTTAAAAATGTAAATATTGTATATTGTTCTCTTAGGCATAAAGCCGAAACAACACCAGCTTAGTTCTGTTTTAGATGTAAAACACACGATATTTTTTATTTATAACAGGTGACAACTTTGTTTATTCATGAAAAATGTCCGACGTTCAAACCACTTGTCTGCTTCTGCAAACGACTTTTAAAAACTAACCTAACCTGCATTATAGCATATTTAAATAGCTGGTATATTTAATCTTTTGATTTTTGCACTTAATGCACTTTGGTAAACTTAACTTCTTGCCATGAACCCTACCGGAGCTCAACCTTTTATGTTTGTTTATTTTTACGGACCCAGTGTATAATTTTTATGTCTATTTTTTAAAGCATCTCCATCCAAACTCCGACTGTAGCAAACCTCTAAAAACGTTAAGAAACTAGCTTTCCTTCGATAAAATCATGCCTTGTATATAGCAGTTTCATTCCCAAAGTCAAATAATAATTCTGAGCATTACCCTTCGTGCTCCCCCCCCCCCTCCTTCAATAGTTGCGATGCATAACATCGTAGTTTATTTTATAGGCGTAAATTCATGTTGTTATGAGTTTAAAACTCACTTTCACTTCCAAAGCCAGGCCTCTAACGTTTCCAAGTTGGCAGTTCCCTTTGTCAATGCAGCCTCTGCAATTCCCGTCCAACCAAAACACTGCATTCAATTCCCCATCCACTCAGAGCGCTCAGCGACCCTGCCAATCCGCGCCGTCACGCCAACTTCCGTTAGTGACAGCTCGGCCGGTTTAGGTCAGTCTCTCCTCCTCCAAGTGTCCGCCTCTTCCCCACTCACCCCCTCCGTCGCTCTCCTACAGGTCCGCGCTAACCCTCTACCTTCCTGCCAAGCAGAAGGCATATAACCAGACCCAGGAGAATTTTGTTACCACAGCTCAAAGCTAGAGGTAGCTACGCCGGTCGGGAGTGGAGATGCCGCGGTACGATTGTTGCCATGCCGGGCAAAGGTAGTTGGTTCGTATGTAACTTACTTTAACTTAAAAATTTATCTTTTTGGACTTTGATTTCAAAATTTATAGTTTAATCTTAACCTAACCTCTTAGCTTTGAATGTAATTTTATGGTTCGTCAAGCCAAACGGCATTTCGGACGTTGGCGGCCATAACTTAAGGGTTCACGGTCCCTTACTAAAAACCAGCTTTATTTTCATCGTTTCATCGTTTTCATCGTTTCATCTATAATTTAAGGAGTTGACTTATCAACAGCAACTCTGGGAGGTTTAATGCTTTGCTGTTACACGTAGGAAAATAACTGTAAAACAGGTCTGCTATTATAAGTCAGCCGAGGCTGTTTGTAATTTAGAGGGCTCTTTTGCGAAATCCCCGTTGCCTAAAAATTCAGTTTCTATTTCAAATTGTTTGTTGAACATAATTCTGTTCTAGTTTGAATTTAATGTAAATTCCCCCTTTTTATTTAACCTAAACTAAGGTGTAAATATACCAAATGTAAAGTGCAAATGTTTTAAATGTTTTAACATGTTTGACTAAAATAAAAGCAGGAGTTTTAAACGCCCGTCGGTTTTATAGTTCGTTGATTGCTGGAAATTATTATTTAAGACAATTCTCTTCAAATTTAACTTGGCTTGTTACCGCTTATTATTACTAGTTAGCCTACATGATTAGGACAAAGGTAGCTACATTCTCTACACCGGGACTGTAGCAGTTGTGCTGTTTTAACCAAAAAGTACCAAAAGTGATAATAAGACTGATCCAGTTACACCAGACGACCGGCGATGTTACAAGCACCTACTCCGTCATAGCATCCGCCGTTACAACTAGTATTAGCTCTAGTTTCCACAAAGTGCTCTAGTAAGAATCCATCATGTCCAGCCGATTTTTTAACGTTCAGATTATTCAATACATCCTTAAGTCAGCAGTTGAAGCTTTTAAAACACTCATTGTTTTGATATTGTTAATTTGCATATTATTGTCTTCTTTTTTGTGTGTTAAATAGCAATTTTTTTTACATTTATAGCACAAATATTTAGCTTTTAATCGAGGAACTTGTTCACTAAATCTTTCCGCAAAAATATCACTTACCCTGTTATTGTGGTCAGCAAATTTTTTTTTAAGTTGTACATCAATATTATCTTTATTCTTTTTTCCACTCAAAAGAATAATTTTCTGCCAGATTTTGTGACTATCTTTTTCATGCTTCTTAAAATAATTTCCGTAATATTCTTGTTTAGTGTTCAGAACAGCAGTTTTTACATCATTTTTAAGTTTTTTGTAGTCTTCTATTAAATTTAAAGGAGGTGTTTTGTGTTTAATAATTTTTGACCACATGTCGTTTTTTTTGTTAATCATTACAAGTAGCTCCTTAGTCATCCATTCATTTCTTAATCTATTCTTTGAATTATTAAGTAACTTTAAAGTTCGACTATTATCATAGATCTCAGTTATTTTTTGTTCAATCATATTATACATTTCATTAGGATTTTTGAAGCTGTCCAAAAAATTCCAGTTTGCATTATTTAATTGTTTTATTAAGTTTTTTCTATTTAAAACAAAAGTAAATCTGTTATTGTCAAGCGCTACAATATTTCAATGTGTGTCTCGCTTTGCTTTATCGCAGGAGCATCGTAGGAGATTACATTTGACGTTCTGCAGATGTTTCTCCAAGTGAGGATCATCAGAAAGTGAAGTGATAAGACGCCCATGGAAAAATCTGTACTGAGCAGGACGTAAAGAACAATATTCTTAAAATAAGTAAACCAAGAAAACCTATATAAAGTGTATACTTACACAAATTACAAGTGATATGTAGTTCTTGGTGGTTACATCGATTCAGTCACGTTTTTGAGGAAATGTCTGCGCTTGATTGAGTGAGCGAAGCGAACGAAAATAAGTGTTTGTCATCAGAAACAGCGCTTTTCTGATAAATTGCTTGATCTTAACTTTTTGCTTGACTTCTTGGACGTAAAAAAATAATATTGACATTATCTCGAGATAACCGATATCGCATACTACACTCTTATAATTTGCTTGGTCGTTTTTTATGTGGAAGGTCTGTCTGTATCATAAGTGTTGCAGCAAGAAATCAACTCGAGTGCAGCGAGATGACGCGGAATGAGCGAGCGACTCCGCTAGTCTACATAATTAAAATCATACGATGTGCGTGCGTGTGTGCGTGCGTGCGTGCGTGCGTGTTTGTACCTCTACTCCCCCGGAACCATAGCACCTACAAAGATGGGAGTAGGACCAAACGAAAGATAATTAAATTTAGCTTTTAATAGGCCTATTTGCATCGATGTAACTTGATATTATTACCCTTAAATACGTGAAAAACCCTGAAAAAATAACGTCAAAGTTTTTTTAAACCCTCATGATGTTTGTTCATGACGTCATAGTTTGTTCATGAAAACCTCCTCGAGCAAAGAGAGATGATCTGGAAATGGGTGCACGGACGAAGTATTTTGCAACACACCACATATACATCTTAAAATTGGTTTTATACTAACTGACTTGATGCTGGGAAAAATCAAAACAATAGATTTGGTTTTAAAACGTTGTCAAACATTCCTGTTTTGAAGTACGGAGGTGTGTGGATTGAACGAGCAAAGCGAGAGATTTCCACGTAAAGTAAACCTTTTCAATGTGTGTCTCGCTTTGCTCTATTAATATTTCATCTCTCACCTTCGTAGGAGATTACATCTGACGTTCTGCAGATGTTTCTCCAAGTGTGGGATCATCAGAAAGTGAAGTGCTAAGACGCTCATGGAAAAATCGGTACGGAGCAGGACGTAAAGAACAATATTCTTAAAATAAGTAAAACAAGAAAACCCATATAAAGTGTATACTAACACAAATTACAAGTGATGTGTGGTTCTTGGTGGTTACATTGATTCAGTCACGTTTCTCAGGAAATGTTTGTGCTGAGTGAGCGAAGCGAACGAAAATGAGCGTTTGTCATCAGAAACAGCGGTTTTCTGATAATTTGCTTGATCTTTTTGCCTGACTCCTTGGACGTAAAAAAATAATATTGACCTCTCTTAATAAACGATATCGCATTCTACTCTCTTATAATTTGCTTGATCGTTTTTTATGTGGAAGGTCCGTCTGTGTCGTAAGTGTTGCAGCAAGAAGGCTCCTCGAGCGCAGCGAGACGACGCGGAATAAGCGAGCTGTAAACGAGTGCCACCGAAAAACGCCTGTTTTTCAAAAATTTGAAATTTTTTTTCTTGAGGCACCAAATGCCTCGCCGAGGCATATTTGGCCGTTTTCGCAATAATGGTCCGATTTCCACAAACTCTTCAACGTTTAATAGCCTGTCCATATACAAGACACTTGGGGAAGCCCAAATCCGGACTTTCCACCAGGAAGAACCATAACACTACGTTAGAAGATCCCCTCAAACTCACCACATCGCACTTTCGTCATGGCCGCCATTATGAAACTCTGTACTTTTATATTTGTATTTTATCCTTTTCTTTTTTCGGGCAAAAAGCCCGAACAATACTAGCTTAGTGTATTGTATGAGGATTTATGTACAGACAACCAATTTTGAAGTGTGATATTTTTTATTGTGTTTGTCGGCCGCAATCTATATGAAAAATTTCCACAACGATCGAATTTTAACTTTACTCAGTAACTTAATGCGTTATAACAACTAAGCTAGTTTATTTAACCGCATTTATACTTTTATTATATTCTTTTACCCCAGAAACGCTACCATATGTCCAAACGTATAAACGTCTTACGACCTGGCATTCTACCGGACACGAATTTTTCAGTGTATATATGTTTATTTTAGTTCTCCTCCGACCTGACTGAGACCTACCGAAATCTGCAAATAGCTTGATCTACTATTAAACACTAAAAGAATTCTTAAAAAGATCTGTTCAACCCAATTCCGAAAGTCAAACTGTGCAAAAAAAACTTCGAATTACCCAATTTTGCCCCCCTCCCCAGCCAAAAC
>JAHWFP010240498.1:32716-78523 GCA_023313725.1 Lithobius niger
GTAAAATTAAATATGTAGCCCATCTTTAGATTTTAGCTAGTTAAACAGTTAAATCCACCGATGGTGGCAGCGATACTGACAGTTTAAGGTTAGGCCCCTTTAATTAGGACCGGCGCTCCAAGCCCCATGCTGGGACAGTGCCCATGCTGTGTTGTATAACGAAAAAAGTCGTCGTAAACACCGTCGAAACCTTAAGCTGAAACTCCACGTACACCAGGGAAACCGGGGGCGTTACAAGCACCTAAGCCGTCGTAGCGTCCGCCGTTACAGAGCGAAGCGAGCGACTCCGCTAGTTATCTATTATACGATATTCTGTT
The DNA here is from genome assembly GCA_023313725.1 of Lithobius niger. NCBI lineage: Eukaryota > Metazoa > Arthropoda > Chilopoda > Lithobiomorpha > Lithobiidae > Lithobius > Lithobius niger. The sequence continues at coordinate 33,034 of JAHWFP010240498.1, forward strand.
TAGGAGATTTTCCATTATATGATATTCCGTTTAGAGGATTGTCCAGATATTATATTTATGCAAATATCAAGCAATTACCACGCCCCTAACCAGGTAAGTCCCTAAACGAATCGAACGGTAAGCGTCGAAAGCTTTAGGCCGTGCAGCCAAATGGATGTTATGCAGAGTAGCTGACTCCTAAAGCAAGACCAAAGTCTAGTCACGACCAGGCTTAGCATTTCTTGAGTCGACTCACTTTTTGAGCATGAGCCACGACTTGGCTTTGCCATTGTGCATACGAAGTAAGCGAGGCTCAAACTTTGCAAAGTCGTTCTCACAGTGAAGCCTGAGTCCGTGCTCAGCTCATGCTATGGTGTCATTATGAATACCAAATTGCTAAGCTGAGCTCGAGCTCATGCTTGCTCACGCTGAACCGTCATTATGAATACGGCCCAAAGGGCATTGTTTTTTGTGGTACAGTCTGGTTTGTTTTTTATTTTGCTCTCAACGTTTTATAAAAGTCTCCACTTTTGTACAAGTCGTGTTCTTTCTTAAAGCTTCCTTTCAGATTTGGGACTTGTTTTGAGTACACGTCATTAAAGTCGCTTGTCAATTTTAAGGTACATTCTCCCTTAAAATGTTTCTTTATACTGTCATCAATGCTATCCTTTTTGTTATTTTTTATAATTTCGTTTACCTTCCATATCGATTTCTTTTTTTTTTGTTCTAATCCCTTCAACTTTGCTTTGTAATAATTTTGTTTACATTCCTGAATTTTCTTATTTCTTTTTTAACATTTATGTATTTTTGTAACATTTCTATATTTTTTCCAGTGTTTTTCCGTATTTTATTCCATAATTCATTTTTAAAGTTTATTTGAATTATTAATTCATTTGTTATCCATTCTTTTCTTTTATTCTCTTCCTTTTTATTCTACCCCCTCTTTTAGTGGTCTCTTTTGTTATGATTTTTTTTTCAAAACACTCTAAATTGTACATATCAGTTTCTTCTTTTTTTTTATGTTTACTTCTATCAGTATTATTATATCCCATTTAACCTTAATTTCTAGTAATTTTTGTTGCATCATATCCCAATTCTTCCTTCAGCTATGTAAAATATTTACACTTTTACAGTCACTAGTTTCTTCTTTGATTTTTTCTTCAATTTTTTTTCCATCTTCAAAAACAATATTGACGAACTTATTCTGTGGTTGGTAAAATCATCAAATCCTCTTCTCCACGCATAATTTTTATAATTTTATAGTTGTTTTTATAGTTCGTTTTCTTGCTGCAATTGTTGTGTTTCCTTATAAACAGTTAGGGTTATAAATATTTTCATCCTCTTCATTATCTGTCACTCTATCGACGTGACGTTCTTTCTGTTTCTGAATGTGTTCTTTGTTTTCGACACCTTGCACATTTCCATTCTTCCTTTTTTTTTCACTCTTCGCTTTCCATGTTTTTTTGCAGAATTCCTGCACAGTGAAAGTGGAATTTTGCTGTACAGACTACACATTTTGCAGTCTCCTTGAATTTATCTTCGCATTTGCCATATCTAGACATTTCTTTTAATTTAGGTTCATTTGGGTCACATAGTTCAGTGCCAATATTTTCTACAACACTCGTTAGTCCTGTTTGCCTCAAATGCTTTTGTTTTGTTTTGATATTTTCCCTGCTTTCTACTCACCAGAAATAGCTGTTATTGTTCCTTGTATCCTTATGTTTTAGTTTGTCCTCTCATTATCTTGTTACTCTCAGCAAAAACCATTACATTTTTACCATTGCTTTCTGCTTCCTCTCACTGATCTGTCATCTTACGACTTGTATGTGCAAGCAATTTGACTATTTTTATTTACAATATAATTATGTACAGTTACTATAACTTAAAACTTGAAAAATACTATGTTGTATATTACTAATATTATTTCACTTATGTTATTATGCCAATGTTTCTTATGTACATTTAATCCACATTTTAATCTCCTTTTCCATCTGGTTGTAATTTTGCAAATTTCTTAGATTTACTGGTATTTTGTTCATGTAACTAGGTACCATGTATGTATTCCCTCTTTTACCATACGAGTTTCTCCACATCGGTTCGCTGATCCACTTGTTGTTACCTTTTACAGATCTCACTTTTTCTTTCCAGTTATTAGTTTTAAAATAATTCTTTCTTATGATTTCAAATCTACGGGTTTGGTTAACATTCGAATACCTATGTGATTGTAAGTATCTTTACTACTTTTATTTTTTTCAGTTCTCTAGAGTACTTTACAGCTTTATTGATCACCTTTTGAAGTTGCATTAATATGGATTGTGTGGATGAACCATAAGTTGTTATTCCATATTTGACAGTTGACATAAGCAGGGATTCAAACACTATTTTTTTGTTGTTTTCGTTTAAAACGTCTTTGATTTTATATAGGGTCGGTATGGTTTTCCTAATATTTGTAATTAATTTTTCAATATGACTATAACATTTCCAATTAGTATCTACTTGAAGACCTAGATATTTGATGCTGTATATTCTGTTCATTTTTTTTACAATTACAGTTAGAGGTTTTTTCATTACATTTGTCTTCACATACGACGACATTTTTTTTTTATCACTTGCATATGTGATGTTTTTATTGGTAAAAAGCATGTTTTTTCTGTGTTCATAATTAAATCATTGTGTAATAAATAAACTCTTAGCTTGTCAAAGTCATCTTGCAAATGTTTAATCATTTTCATATTATTGTTATGTATGGATAGGAAAAATACATCATCAGCGTAAAGTTTGATATCCGTTTTCCAAGAGATGCGCAAAAGGTAATTTACATACACAATAAATAAAAGAGGTTCCAATACAGAACGCTGCGTGACTCCATATTTAATATCTTTTAAACTGTTATTTTCTTCCCCAAGTTTTATATACATTTTCCCCATTTTTTCTAATAGAATATTTGTTTTAAGTGTGTCAAATGCTTTGCTTAAATCAATGAGCACTGCGCCAACATATTTTCCATCATTTAAAACTCTTGTTACGTTATTGATTTTTTCAAGTGCATTGATGGTGCCAGTGCCTTTTCTATTATCAAAATTGATTTTCGTTTAAAATTTTATATTTATTAAGGAACGCTTCAATTCTAATAGCAAAATATTTTTCAGTTATCTTCAGTGAAATTGGTCTATATCAGAGTTTTCTCCCTTTTTATAAATTGGTCTTATTATCTGTTTCTTCAGTGCATCAGGCCATATTTCCCGCTTTAATAATACAATTTATTAGTATTACCATAAATTCACTTGTTTTTTCTTTTGTGGCAATGAAGTGTTCAAGAAGGAATCCATCATGCCCACTAGATTTGTTTTGCATTCATGTTATTAATAATCAAAATAACGTCATAAATATTTGCTTCATGAATTTCCATAGTCTTATTTACATTTACATTTTTTTAATATTTGATACCTTTGCTTATTTTTTTATTTTTTGTAGTATTCAATTTCTGCTCTTTCAGTTTATTGTCAGTATCAGGTATCTGTTCTTGAAAATTTAATGAAAATTCTTCACATAAGTCTTTTAAATTACTTTGTTTGAAGTTTTGTTGTATTTATGCTTCAATACATTTTTTATTATTTTGTTTTCCTAGAATAGATTTATTTTTTGCCATGTTTTCTTGTCATCGGTTTTATGTTTTTTAAAGAATGTATTATAAAAAGATTGCTTGGCTTCACATATACCTTTTTCAATTTCTCTTTTCATATTTTTATACCTTTCATTTTCTAATTTAAGTATCTCATTATCTTTATCTGTTTTCTTTCTATCTTTTTTAATGGTATTCCAAAAATCATTTTTTCGTTTATTTTTCTCAGTAATACTTTATTCATCCATTCTTGTCTCATTATTTTTACTACTTTTTTTACTATTTTTTCAAAAGTATTTCTGTTGTAAATCGTTGTTAAAATGTTTATTTTATTATACATCCATTTGGATTGTTACTTTTTTCAAGAATTCCCAATTTATGTTTTTGAGTTCAATAATTCGATTATTATTGACTTTTTATACCAATTCATCTTAGTTTTATTTTTATCTTCAGCAATGTGTTTATCATTATTCTTATCACTAAATCCAATTAGTGTGTAGTGATCTGCTAGTTTAGTAGGTATTACTGCACTTTCACATTTTAAGTCAATTAATTTGATGAAAATTAAGTCAAGCCATGATCTAGATATCGTGTTGCTTCTTACTTCTTCTCTAGTAGCTGTTACAATTTGTTGTGTGTAGCCATTGTAAGCAATCATATTTTCAAATTTATTTAAGTCATACTTTTCACAATCACTTTGTGTTTCATTTAAAATGTTTAGGTTAAAATCACCAACATAAATTTTATTGAAGTTTTTGATATCATCCTTTTTTTAATTAGTTTTTTTAACTCAGCAATATATGTTTTCCTGTCAGAGGACGGTTTCCTATAACACACAATTATATTATAATTATTGCAATTCCTAGTCATAATAATATCTAACGAATCATTTTCACCAATTTTGATTGCTTCATATTTGATATTTTTGAACACATTTTCTTTGATATAGACTAAAATACCACCACCTTTTTGAGTATTCCTGGATACACTATACTTTGTGTAAATTCGTATGTTGTAATTAACAGTTTCGTTTTCACTTATGTTAATTTCTGTTAAAATTATCACGTCCCAGCTTGTAGCACTATTGGCAATGTCGATATTCCCAGTTCTTCCTACAACTTCGTATGTTGACGTAAATGAACATAATTTTGTTTTTATAAAGATGTTTGTCATCTTTAAATTCTGCAAAATTTCCGCATACATGATTTTGAGATTGAAATATCTGCACCATTTGTGTTCATATTTGTTCCATTTTCTTCTGTAGTTGTGTTGGTTTCTTTTGCTTTCAGGTGTTCTAGGTCTTTTTCACTTTTTATTATGTACACTTGTCTTTCTTTTTCGTTCTTTCTAACTTGTACTTTCCGTCCTTGAACCAGATATATTTGTAGTTTTGCTTTAATTCTTGTTTCGATTTCCATAAAAGTTGTTTGTAGAAGGGTGTCCTATGTTCGTTTATGTATATAACGTTATCACTTCCATCGCCATAGACGTCCGTATTTGTTACCCGTTTTTTTCTTCTCTTCAACCACAGATCTCTGTATTCTCGGCATTTGAATTGTACAATTATTGTTTCCAGTTTAACCTTCTTTTTGTAGGTATTCGATGAGCTTTGTCAATATGTCAGTCTGCAAAACCTTCAATATCCAAATTATCGATAAGCCCATAAATTGTTTCAAGCATTTTTTCATTTTTAACGTTATCAATTCCAAATATTTCAATGTTTTTATTTCGTGCATACTGTTCTCATTCATTTTGATTCTGCTTTATTTCTTTTAAAGGGATATGCCTCCGAGCGCCATTTTTCTCGATCCTACGCATCAAGTACGGCCCCAAAGGTCTATTTCCTTACCGTTAGTCAATCCCTTGGTAAAAATCCGTTCTGAAAATGTGGCATCTAGATTTTCTGTTGAATATAATGGAACTTTATTTACTAACGACCCATCGCTAAATGATGCATTGCGCGCGTACAATAACCATGACATTTCATCTCTGTGTGTACATCTACTAATTTTCTAATAATTACCATGAGATCTAAAATCTAATAGACTAATACGGTAAAAATTGAAATTAATTATTCCAATAGATCGCCGAAGCAAAATTATAAGACAGTAGCCAAGAAAATTATAAATTGTGATTTTAAAATACGAGAATCATCCCGGTTTGTGACAACACAATCGTTGACTTGATTCTGTCTCGTGTACTATTCACAAAGCCAACCGAGACAGCAGCTAGTTGAGGAACACCGCTACCACCCCAGCCGACCTTGGAACTGTAATTGCTCGGATGATGATCTGTGCGTAGTTGTAATTTGGCAAGTGGAATGTTATAAGGCAGGCCGGGTGTCCCTTTAACGATTTCTTGATAACATTTGTTTTGTCTGTGTCTTCCTTTTTCATTCCCGTGATCATGTCTTCAATAAGGTCCATTCTCTTAGAAAGTTCTTTGCTTTCTTGTTTTAGCGCTAGGTTTTTCTTCTTCATCTCTTCGTATTTTTCGTTCATAAATTTCATACTTACGATTATTTTTTCGGTGTCCTTTTTAAGTTCCGTGAGGTTTTTTCTCGATTCTTGCAATAGCCAAATCTCTTTCTACAGTTTTTGCATCACTTCTTTCCAGTTCATCTTTCTTCACGTGTGTTATCTTTCTTTCTTCTGTCTTTTTCGTGTTCTTATCGTTCTTTTCTTCGTCATGTTCATCCTCTTCGCTACTGCTTGTGCTGTTTTCACTACTTGCGTCTTTTTTATCATCTTTGTCTGATTTGGCTGAATTCGACCTGCTTGGTCTACAATGCTTACATCTCCAGGAATTTATGTTCATTCCCATTGCTTTAATTGTTGTTGGTGCCAATCCCGCACATATTTCTGATATTTCCCTTTACATTCTCAGCAAATTACAACATCTCCTTCATCTCCTTCATTTGTCTTTATGACTTTTTCGCAGTCCTGGCATCTAGCTACGTTCAGCATCTTGACCACTTTTATCGAGGTCGCGTCATTTGCGAATTCGTTTTCAATCCGTCACTTGCGAACTTCGATTTCAGCACGTCATTTACGAACTTCATTTTCAATAAGTCATTTGCGATTATACGTTTTCAACTTGCCAATATTCTGTGCGATTCGAAATTTGAAATCGCGAATCCTCACAAAGTATTCCACCAAATTTCGCACAGTTAGTCTCAAAACACTCATCACAATGTTAGCTTTCAGCTCAGCATGTCGTTGTGTTGTAGTTTTTCCGTTTGGTTACAATATTCGCACAATTGCTGGGAGTTCAAATTGGCCGCTCCCATAACTAGCCTCGCATCACCAGGCTTAATAATAATAATAATAATAATAATTTTATTTCCAAACAGTTACAAAAACGTAACCCTCGAAACTGTAATAATACAGTTTGTGCGAGATTCATAAACAATAATTTTGAAACAATACAAACATTAATTACGTCACCATACATTAACTATACATGCGAAGATTGCAAATTAGTAACATAAACGCCTTTTTTTTTACATTATCGTAATTCAATACATTAGCAAACAATTTATACAATTTATTTTCATGGTTTATAAGTCTATGTTTTATCCATTTAATGGTATATTCTTAAATTTATATTTTTTTATTTTTCATTAAGAAAGATGAGCTCCATTATGCTCTTCTTAAACAGCTCTTTATTCAAGCAATTTAATAAATATTTTGGAATTTCATTGAATATATTAGGAATAAAATACTCTCGTCTTCTCTTACCATAACTATTTTTCCAAGCCGGTAATTTATAAGTATTCTTTATAGATCTTGTTCCACCCGATTGATATATTTTTTTACCTTAAATTTATTGTCAAAGTAATACTTTGTTAATATAACTAAATTTTTTATTTGCCTTATTTTCATAATTTTATTTTCTTTAACGAGTATTTCCGTTTTTATTTTTTTATATTTATCCCCAAACAAAATCTTAATTACTTTATTTTGAACTTTTTGTAATCTTTCAAGTAGGTACTCTGATGTCTGTCCATAAATCTCAATGCCATACCTAATTACACTTACGACCCATGCATCAAAAAATTTTTTTTTGTTTTTTATCTAGTATTTCTCTTAATCTATAAATTTTGGAACATAGTTTCCTTAGTTTAATTACCATTCCTTTTATATGCATTTTAAACGTCCAATTTTTGTCAATTTCAATTCCTAAGTATTTCATTGTTTGTGTTTTTTCCAATTTAAAGCATTTATCACTACAGGGATAAGTTTGATTTTTATAATTCAAATTTTTACAATTTCCATAATGTTTTATTATCCATGTATTATTTTTTATTTTCATTTTTGGTACTGTAATATCCATTTGTAATGTCTTTTCTTTACTTATAAACAATTCATTTGCAATGTAATAATCATTTATTATGTTAAAGTCGTGTTGTAAATTATTTAGCATTTCATTATAGTCCCTATTTATAGATACTAGAGCTGTATCATCAGCGAACATGAAAATATTAGTTTTTTCTATTATTTCTACAATGTCATTTGTATAAATTAAATACAAAAGGGGTCCTAGTACAGATCCTTGCGGTACTCCATATTTACTTACTATTGGAAAACTATCTTTTTCTTTTACTTGTACAATTGTCTTTCTATCATTTAAGTAGCTGTTTATAATATTGTGTATTTTTCCTCTTAATCCTAAATTATAGCACTTTTGTAATAAAATTTTTTTATCAAAAGTATCAAAAGCTTTTTTTTAGATCTATTAAAATAATTCCAATATATTTTCCTTCATTTAACCCTGTTGTTATTAGATCATTTAATTCCGATAATAAATCGTTTGTACCCATATTTTTTCTATATCCGAATTGTGATGATGTTAGATTTTTACATTTATCAAAAAAATTCCATATTTTATTTACTAAACATTTTTCCAGAATTTTATCAATTATGGACAATAATGCAATTGGGCGATAATTATTTAGGTCTTGCTTATTTCCCTTTTTATGTATTGGTCTTATAATTTGAATTTTCAACTGTTCTGGCCAAACTTCATGTGTGATCATTGCATTTATTAGCTTGCATATTGCTTTTGCAGTGTTTTCTTTCGTTTTTTAATTTGATCAGTTTTTATTTTATCTATTCCTGTCGCGTGTATTATTTAGATGTTATAATATTTATTATTTCCTTCTCTGTTGCTTCTTCTAAATACATAGTCTGTTTCGTACATTTCGTATATTTAATCCTCTTTTTTGTTATTTCTTTTGAAAAATTTCCTTTTTTATATATGTCATGTTCATCTTTATTTATAGTTCTCAGTTCTATTACTTGGTTCGAAAAGTTTTTGTTAAATTCATTTACAATATAGTCTAAACTTTTATCATTGAAAGTGTTTACAATCTCATCGTCAATTTGTTTTTTATCATTCTTCCCAGTCAGCTCATCTACTACTTCCCATATCGATTTCTTACTTTTTTGTAATATATTTATCTTATTTTGAAAGAATTGTTTTTTGCATTCTTTAATTTTTTTTATCAATAAGTTTTTTTCCATTCTATATTTTACTAGTAACTCTTCATTTTTAGTTCTCAAAGTTTTTAGTTCAGTCCACATTTTATTCTTTCTATTTATACGATCTATAATAGATCTTTATAGATAGATAAAGATCTATTTATAATAGATCTTTATACGATCTATAATAATAATAATTATTATTATTATTTTATTCGTAAGGTTTAAATCTGAAGCCCCGAGTCCGCAGACTGTATGTGCCATTTAACAGAATAAATAATTAAGAGAATATAGGTAAGAGATGTGTTGTTTAAAATACATTTTCAAGTTTTTATACAAGTTAACAAGTGGTCAATTGTTATAAAAAGTACAATGCAAACAACAGTGGAAAAGATGCTATCGTAAATAGAACCATAGGTTAAAACAGGAGCATTATTTCTTTGACAACATCCAAATTTTTTATTCTTTTTTCAATCTAAATTTATTCACAATTTCGCGTCAATTTATGGGGAGTTTGTTAAGTAAAGACGGTGAAATGAAGTTCATGGTTCTCATTCCATTAAAGTTCCTGAAAGAAGGAATGGTAAGCCAATTATTATTGTTCCGGATTGCTCTCTTCCCAGCTACGTTGTAATCTTTGTTAAAGTAATTTTGTGTGATTACTGTAAAATCGGAAATTTGGCTAAAGGTCATCAGAGATTTCTCTTGAAGAAGATTTGATGTTTTTTGTGTGGAGTTAACATCTCTGAAAAGAATTTAACAAGCTTTATTTAGTATTTTTTGAAGACAGTCAATGTATCCAGAAGAGGTATAAGCAAAAATAGGGCATGTGTATCTGACAAGATAAAGAATGCAGGTATTGTACATAAGTCTTTTATGTTCATCCAAAACATCCCTGATTTTATAAAGACCAAGAAGGATCTGCCTGACCTTGGTGATTAAGTTATTGATGTGGTCATAAAATTTCCAGTTTCTGTCAATCTCAATACCAAGGTATTTAGCTTGTTTAACATATTTAAACTCAGGCAGGTACAAGTCCTACAATTTTCAGTAAAATTGCAGTTAGGGTGGTGCAATTTAATATCAAATTTTTTCAAAGTCATATGTGAAGTAGAAAAGGGAAGGACACATGTTTTATCCGCATTAATATAAAGTTCATTTTCAAAAAGATATTCATTAATTAATTTGAAATCGGTTTGCAGATTACAAGTATCTTTGTCTAAATTTATGAACAGTAGGAAGATGGAATCAGCAGAGTAAGATAAGTGTTCCAATTAAAATCATTTATATCGCTTAGGTAAATCAGAAAGAGGATAGGGCCCAGAATCAAACCCTGAGGGACACCATATTTAATCTCTGTCCATTCACTAAGACAATCGTCAATTTTCACACTACAAGTTTTATCAGTAAGGTAGCTCATAAGAATGTTTTGAATTTTTCCGCAGATTCCGAATTTGCCAAGTTTTGTCTTTAGGATGTCAAAATTTAGCGTATCAAAGGCTTTATGAAGATCAATGAGGATAGCACTGACGAATTGCCCTCATTTAGAGCACGACAAATGTGGTTGTTAATGTAAAGAAGCGTGTCCGTGGTCCTTTACCTTTTTGGAAACCAAATTGCCAAATGTTAAAAAGTTTGTATTCAAGAAAAAAAATTTTCGATTTTATTGGCAAAAAATCTTTCAACAATCTTATTAATTGAAGGCAGTAAAGCAATTGGTCGGTAGTTGGTGTAATCAGTACGGGTACCCTTTTTATACACTGGTCTAAGGATTTGTTTTTTTTTTAGTTTGTCAGGCCAAGTCTCAGAATCAAGTATAACCTTTATAAGTTTTTTGAGAAAAATAGCAGAATTTTCCTTTGTTTTAACAGAATGGTCCATAAGGAAACCATCGTATCCAGTAGATTTTTTTACTGCAATATTATTTAATATTTCTTTATTTTCGTAAATAGTAGGTGGCAAAATAGCGATGGAATTATGAATCATATTAATTTATTTTTTATTTTTAGCCAGTATGTTTCGACATCTTCTTGTAGGTTTATTTTTGATTTTGACTTTATCAATTTGTGAACAAAATTCATTATTGAAGGAGTTACTGAGGTCCGCAGTTTCTTTGTTGCCAAAACATCTTAACCTGATAATTTAGCATTACATTCCTCGAGTATGATGTTCCCCTGGAGGTTTCTTCCGGTGCGCAGGCGCCTGCTTGCATATCCCTAGTGCGCATGTGCGTGGCAGTACTCCCTTATAAAAGTGAGAGCGCGAACGCTTTCGGCATTCACTTTTCCTCCAGAGGTGTCTCCACGCTACCTCGCGCCGCAGTTCCCCTGTCTTTCACACGGAAATTTGAATTCTACCCGATGATGGCCGCCGCTTCGCTCGCCGCTCCCTCTCATGCACTCTCCCGTCCGCAAGCTACTGCTTTCACCCTCGGCGACCGCTGGATCTCCGCCCTCGACCTTGCCGCCGTTGGCCCGATCCCTGCTGAAGCACCACTTTCAAGCGTCAAAGTGTTCACGGACTCTCCCTTGCAGCCCGGCCAGCGCACCACGCCAGCCGAGCCGTTGGACCTTACGGCTCTACAAGAGGACTTTCAATGGGCGAAAGTCATCTATCGTGAAGCCAAGAAATCCCTTCAACTTGCGACGGCTGCTTCTCGCTCGCCGGCCCGTAATTCTCCCTTGGATTTATCATCCTACTCGTCCCGAATAGGTAGAAGTGTCTCCCGTAGCGAAGTCCGGAACATTATCACGGAGACGGTCCGTGTAATGCAAGACAAGCCCATGCCGCCTCCCTCTTGCACGTCCTCCGCTCGTCACGCTCGTACGTAAGCCTGGATACCTTCTGCCTCCAGCCGCGACTCTCGCAAACGGGACTCGCCGTCTCCCGCGGGCGCCCCAACAAACGTAGGTTGTCTTCTCCCTCCCGCCCGCAAGCTTCGCTTGATGCCGCCCCCACGGCTAACGCTGATGCTCTGCCGCCGGCCGCTCCACTCTCGTCCGGCGCAAAAGGATCCATTTCTCGGACGCCACTGCTAACGACTTAACTTCTCCCTGGTTTCACTTTTAAAGACGGTCGAAGAAACTATTCCCGACCGTTTTCTATTCAATTCGCCACGTATCATTCCATTAACTGGGCCACTAGAGATCTCTTTAACATCACCTTATTCCTCAGGGATATTGCTCTTACATCCGCCGCCAACTTGAACGTCTCCACAATGCACCGGCTCCGGAATCAGCCCATCCACGAGTCGGACACGCTCTTCCGTGGGTTAATCCCAACTCTCTCCCCTCACTTAGACATTTCTAGGAAACCGAAACCACTAAAACAAATTTCTTCTAACTTTCGCCCGGCGCTGAAGAATAAACAGCCCATTCCTCGCCTCCCCGCAGATAATTGGAACAAGGCGACTCCCGCCCCATCGCCTCGCTCCAACGACTTTCATCCGAAAAACACGCAGCCCTTTCGGGCAGACCAGCCTCGCTCTCGCCCCGGCCAGCGCAACCAGAAGCGAGCCGCTACTCCAGACCGACGAAGCCGCCACTCATCGCCAGGGGGCAGAAGCGTCTTTCGGAAAAAACAACAATGACGTCTTTCACCCGTCCTGCTTTCCAGTCGGCACAAGACTACGCCGATTTCTCCCAGCCTGGCTACAATTGACATCAAACACAGAAGTCCTTTTCATTATCAAACACGGTTTTCATCCGGAATTTCTTTCAAAACCCCCGCTCCTGCCGACACCGCCATGGGATTTCTCTCCACCAGTAGCCCCACTACTTTCCTTCGAAATTTCAGAACTCCTTCGGAAAGACGCAATACGGCTATGCAGCAAGCCAGGCCCGGGCTTCTACAGTTCCATTTTCACCCGACCAAAAAAGTCAGGAGGCTCCCATCTAATATTCAACATGAAACCTCTCAACAAATACATACTAAACAACCACTTCAAGATGGAAACTCTCGAATCAATTCGTCTTTCATTCAAACAAAACGACTGGACAGTCTCGTTCGACCTGGAAGATGCTTACCTCCATATCCCACTACACCCGGCTAACACGCACCTTTTTCGGTTCATCTACCACCAAAAGGTTTACGAATTTCGCTGTCTTCCCTTCGGCCTGAACGCAGCCTCCAGAATTTTCACTACGGTTCTCAAACCAATCTTAGCAAGCCTACAACAAAACGAAATTCAGGCCAACGCCTATCTGGACGACTGGGCCCTCAACAATCTGGACCTCTCACACTAGAACGGAACAAGGACAAGACCATTTCCCTATTAAACCGACTGGGCTTTGGAATAAACTACTCAAACTCTCGCCTAATACCAGCACAAGTCTTCACCTTCCTCGGAGCCTCTTTCGACCTCCGAACAGCAAGTATTGCCCCGTCCCCGGAACAGATAGAAGACCTTCTCCACACCCGTCTTTCGGTCAAAAACAAGCTTTTCCCCTCGACAACTAAACTCCCTCATCAGGAAGATGGATGCAATGGCAAACCTCGTCCCCTACGGCCGATGTATGGTAAGACCGTTTCACCACCACCGCATAGACAACCCTGCAATCAATCAAGACCGCCCGGACGAACAAATACCCTTCAGTCCCGATTTTTCTCTGGACTACCTCCTTTGGTGGTCAGACGTCATCAATCTCACGAAGACGCAACCTCTTCACGAGCCACATCCCGATCTGCTCATCTTTACGGACGCCTCGACAACCGGCTGGGATGCCATCTTGGCACTCAAGAGGCCTCGGGTCTTTGGCCCCCCCAACCTGCAGGGAACACATCAACTCCCTCGAGCTTCGAGCAATTCTCCTCGCCCTGCTCCATTTTCTTCCGAAATTAAGAAACAAGACAATACAAGTCCAGTCCGACAACACAACTGCCCTAGCCTACATAAGGAAGGAAGGAGGAACAAAATCCAGATCCCTTCACAAGTTAACGTCACAGATCTTCGACCTCTGCATTCAACACATCACTCTCCTTCCTCTCCACATCCCAGGCAACAGGAATGTGATTGCCGACTGTCATGCCAGAAACCACCGACGGACGAATGGTGCCTCAAGAAATCCATTTGCGAATCTCTCTTTACCATTTGGGGCACTCCAATGGTAGACCCGTTTGCCACGAGGCACAATGCCAGACTTCCCCTCTACATAAGCACGATCCCAGACGAATCAGCAGTAGCAGTAGACGACTTGACATTTCCATGGCAAAACCTGTTCGCCTACCTCTCCCCCCCCCCCTTCAAACTACTTCCACAAGTTCTTCTAAAGATCCAAAAACGCCAGAGCTTGTTCCTACTCATAGCCCCCCTCTGGCCATCGGCAGCATGGTTCCCGCTTCTTCTGGATCTACTAGTCAACACTCCCAGAAGTCTACCCCCTCAACCAGATCTTCTGTCCCAACAGAAAGGAACAAAGCTACACCCGAATATACCAAACCTCAACCTACACGGGTGGCTACTATCATCAAACTCCTCAAAAAGGCTGGAATTCATCGAGAAGAGGCCGAACGCATCGCCTCAAAGGCAACCAGGACTTCCACTAACCGGATGTACGACAGCCACTGGTCTAAATGGATTCGTTGGTGTATCACAAAACGGTCTTTTTACATTTGTGAAGGCGTTTTTGAGGTGTTCGTCAATATTTTGTTTGTTTTTTCCCCAATAAATGATTAAGTTTATCCCAGATTTTGAAACTTTCAAATTGGTTTCCAGAAATAAAGTTTTTATAAAACACATTTTTTGCTAAGAGGATATTGCAAGTCAAAGATTGCTTGCAAATTATGTATTCAAGAATTATTTTCTGGTGAAGGTTTATAAGTTTCAGTAATTTTAGTCCAGAGCTTGTTTTTATAGTTAATTTCTTGAAGAAGGGCTTGATTCATCCATTCATTTTTTAAAAGTTTGTTCGTAGAGTGAAGCTGTTTTAATGATGTGTTTTTTTTTTTTGTATATTCCCTGAATGATATTTTCAATTTCATTGTCATTTTCAAGCTGTTTAATAATGTTATAATTGTTTAATTTTTTGATAAAAATTATGATTATCATGGTGTATTTCATTAACAGGGTCAAAATATTTAATCTCAACACAAGTAAAGTAATGGTCGGCAATCTTTTGTTTAATGACAAAACCATTACAGCAAGTCTTATTTAGTGTAGATCACATCAAGGCAAGATTTAGTGATAGTATTCATTTTCACAAATTCGTACAAATTCGTCATGCTAATGAGAAGAATATCGTAATTGGAGTCATTTACAGACAACCTAACACCAATTATGATGAATTTAGCAAAAGTGTGTCTTCTATGCTTGATAAAATACGTCATTCCAAAGATATACTTTACCTTGTTGGTGACTTTAATCTTGATTTACTTAGTTATCAGAAAGACGCAAGCGTTTCTGACTGGCTTGATTTAATTCAAAGTACCGGATTAATTCCTACCATCACAGTTCCTACACGAATTACTAAGACGTCTGCTACGCTTATTGATAATATTTTCTGCAACAACCATACAAACCCTTATATTGCTTCAGTACTGACTGAGCCAATTTCTGATCATATGATCACGATTCACACTACTTTCTTTAAGAAAGTGACGGCTTGTCCTTCGCCTAAATCAGTTGACTTTAAAATTAGAAACATCAATCCACAGTCCATTCAAAAATTCAGGCAAGCACTTACTTCGCACAAACTTCTGCCAGATACAAAAACTAATGTTAATGTAGTGTACAGACATTTTGCCAGTACTTTTAAGTCCTTATTTGAATACTGTTTCCCTCTCCGGACTGTACATAAAAACAATAAACACACAACTAATCCCTGGATTACCCCAGCCATCATTAAATCTTCTAAAACAAAAGCTAAGTTATATAAGGACTTCCTTAGAACCAGATCGACAGAAGATGAAGAACGTTACAAGTCATTTAACAGAGTACATGTACAAATTATACGACAAGCGAAAAAATTATATATTGATAATAAACTTAAAGTTGCAAACCAAAGCATCAGAGACACATGGAAAATTATTAACACTCTCATGGGTAAAAATAAATTCAACTCTTCGGTTAAGACTCTATCTAAAAACAATGAATCAATTACAAATCCCTCTAACATTGCAGAGGAGTTCAATAATTATTTTACTTCCATAGGTGGTAATCTGGAGAAAGCTATCCCTAATCTTAATAAAACCGTCACAGATATGTATTCGCAGCCCAGCAGCAAATCGTTTTTCATGTCTCCTTGTACCGGTCCTGAGTTAGCTTCTATTATCAATACCTTAGCTAATTGTAAATCAGCTGGTCATGATCAGATTACAACTGATATTATCAAACAAGTTGCTCCACAGATCATTCCTGCTCTTGTTGAAATTATTAATCTAAGTTTAGCTGAAGGGCAGTTTCCTGATGACCTTAAAACAGCAAAAGTTATACCGATTCATAAAGGTGGAAGCCAAAATGATGTAAACAACTATAGACCTATTTCGGTTTTACCTGTGATCTCAAAAATTCTTGAAAAGGTTGTGTTTAAGCGCCTCTACTCTTATCTTGACAATAATGATATTCTTACTAACAGTCAATATGGATTTCGACCTGGAAGAAGTACTGAAGGGGCAACACTCAAATTCGTTCAGGATGTTAATGCTTTTGAAGAGAATCTTTATACTGTTGCCATCTTTATTGACTTGCGAAAGGCTTTTGATACAGTAAACCACAACCGTCTGTTGCATAAACTGAATCATTATGGTATTAGAGGGGTTACAAATAAGTGGTTTGAAAGTTACCTTGAAAATAGAAATCAATATGTCCAAATCGAAGCCAGCTCTTCTACAAGACAACCTATTAATTGTGGAGTTCCTCAAGGATCAATCCTTGGACCATTATTGTTCCTAATCTATGTTAATGAGTTGCCAGCTGTTTCCAATTTGCTTGCAATTCTTTTTGCGGATGACACTACTTTATATCTCTCAGGCAAAGATTAAAAAAATCTTGAGAAAACCATAAATGCTGAACTTAATAAAATTTCTGATTGGTTTAATTTGAATAGATTGTCTCTCAACATCGAAAAGTCGAACTTTATGATTTTTAGAATCCGACAAAAATCTTGCAACCACATGCCTAATTTAGTAATAAATAAATGCAAATTAAAGGAGGTCTCAAACATTACCTTTTTAGGCCTAAAACTTGACCCACATCTTAATTGGAATCCCCACATCAACTTCATGTCCAACAAAATTTCTAAAGCCGTTGGCATCTTACATAAACTAAGAGACGAGCTACCTACTAAATGTCTTACCCAGCTGTATCATGCAATTATTCAACCGTATCTAAATTATTGTACACTTGTTTGGATGAACACGTCAAAAACGAATAAATTACGACTATTAAAACTTCAAAAGAAAGCTGTCCGAATCATTTTGCATCGACCTTCAAAAGACCATAGTCTCCCACTTTTCTTTAAACTGAACATTCTTCCTATTCATGATCTTATCACTTACCGAAGTGGTGTCTATATTTATAAAAACAGACACAATCTTGTAAAGTTCAATTTTAATGTTCATAGCTATCCTACTAGAAACATGCTAAAATGTCACCAGACCTTTAGTAGAACTACTAGCAGCAAGATGTCTTTGGTTGGTCAAGTATCCACCATCTGGAATGCCATTCCTCCTGACATAATCCAGAGCTCAAGTGCCCATAGTTTTAAAAAAAATTATTTTAAACACTGCCTTACCAATGCCACATTACTAACCTGAAAATTGAATTCCATTTTTCTACATTTACTTATATAATTATAACGTTTTATTCTGCATTTAGATTCTTTTTTTTTTTTTTTACATTGTTTAACGTCATTTTTTTAGGTGTTTTCTGTTTTTTTTTACAGTGCTTTGCATAGTTTTATTTTTTTTCCTATTTTTTCCATTTTCCGAATAATTTATTGTGTAATTTTCTTTAATTTTTTATCATTCGCCTATGTGTGATTGCACTATTGTGCAATTAACTATTATGTATGTATTTTTTTTATTATTATTATTTCATTGTAGTCATTGTAGTCATTTATTCAATTTATTTTTGTACTGGGCTCGTAAAAGACCTTGGTCTTCAACCAACTATCAATGTATTTTGTTTTAATTATGTTTTAAATAAAGCCCGTCTTCTTCTTCTTCTTCTTCACTTCAACACGGGTTGGAGAAGTAATTTGCGAGGTGTATCCATTTGCTGCCATGATGTTTTCAAACCTTTCAATGTCGAATTTTTCAGTAATGACTTGTGTCTCTCCGAGCAGGTTAAAATTTAGATCGCCAATGACAATAGTGTTAGCTGAAGAATTTTGATTTTTGATTTTGACGAGTGCTTTCAAATCAAAGAGGAACTTAATCCGACTTGAGGATGGCTGTCTGTAAATTGCAACAATATTATACATAAAATTATCAACAGAGAAAACAATGTCAAGCGCTTCATTTCATGAAGAAAAATTTTCTCAGAATTAATAATTTTGAAATGTTGCTTAAGATAAATCATGACGCCGGCACCCTTAATTAATAATGATAATAATAATTAATCAATAATTAATATAATAATAGTAATTTATTCAGTCAGAAGTACAAATACTTGTAACATCCAAAAAGTACGAAGCCGGAGCTTGTATGTGCCCTGAGCAACGACAAAACAAAACAAAAAAAAAACACGCAATTTATTAAACATTCAATTATGTAACTCATAATTTGATTTTTGACATAAAACTATAGTTAATTACACAACGTTTATAAAATAATAATTTGTTAACCACTCTTTAATTACTTTTTTAATGTTCCTCTCAGTAATCATATCCCTGATTTTTTTGTGGAATTTCATTTAGTATACTAGGAATAACAAATGCAGGGCATCTTTTCCCATACGAGCTCTTCCAATTTGGCATTTTTAGCCATGCATTATTATTCCTTAAAGGTCTTAAAATTTCAGTTTGATAAGTTACATCATAAAAATAGTTAGTCACAATTGAAACCGTAATAATTAATAATAATTAATTAATAATAATGTATTTATTATTAATAATAATAATAATAATAATAATCTGCTTTATTGTACCAATGTTGTTGAATAAACAATACAGGCACGAGGTCAATTACCACTTGTATGTGCAAGCAAAAAACAACATATAAAATTATTGCAATTATACATATACAAGCATTAGTAATTTACTCATTATGTTAGTGTTATTTATCATTACACTATCTATTTAGTCATCCATTTTTTATCTCTCGTTCCATTACACCGTATCTTTTGATGTCTCTTAATGCTACTGGCAGTTTATTGTAATTGTATGGAATAAGATAGTTATTGCCTCTTTTTCAATTAAGAATTTCTATATTTTGGTTCTACCAACCAGTTGTTATTGTTTCTTACAAATCTCTTAATTTTGGTTTTGTGTTCTTCACTAAAATAACCTTTTTTCAGTATTTCATATATATGATTGTTCAATGTTCATTTTTCCAATATTAGCATAAATTTCTCTACTACTTTCTAATTTTTTTAGTTTGGAATAATACTTTTATTGCTTTGTTTATAATTTTTTGTAATTGTATCATTTGATTTCTTGAAGTTGAGCCATATATTGTGATCCCATATTTTATATTTGACATAGCCTAATTAATGCATCAAAGATTGCCTTTTTATTGCTAATGTTCAGTGCATCTTTTAATTTATACAGTATTGGTATTGCTCTTATTTTTAAATTTAATTTATCTGTATTGTTGCAGAATTTCCAATTTTTATCTAGTTCGTGACCTAAATATTTTATAGTATCTACAGTTTTTATTTTTTCACATTTACAATTTTCTCTGTCTTTATTACATTTATATGTACAAATTGAGATTTCACCGTCTGATTTTTGCGTATGTGATGTTAGTATTGGTAGGTAACATGGTTTTTCATTGTTTAATATCAAGTCATTTTGCTGCAGATAAGTTTGTACATTTTCAAAGTCCTTCTGTAAGTTTTTTAACATTTGTTTACTATTGTTATGTATTGATAACAGGAATATGTCAACTGCGTATAACGTAAGGTTACATTTTTTTCACTTCGAAGTTTGTTGTATCATTTATATAGATTATGAATAGTAATGGGCCTAATACGGAACCTTGTGGCACACCAAATTCAATATCTACCCATTTGCTTGTCTTCTCACCAATTTTTACACTACACTGTCGTCCAGTCAGATAGCTTATTATGTTATACAGTTTTCCTCTAAGTCCATGGTTGTACATTTTTTTGCAGTAAAGTTACTTTTCGTAGCGTATCAAATGCTTTAGTTAAGTCAATAAGTAAGGCTCCTGCAAATTTACCATCATTTAAAGCTCGGGTTACTTCATTATTTATGTTTTCAAGTGCATCTATTGTTCCTGTTCCTTTTCGATATCCATATTGATTTTTGTTTAGTATATTAAATTTTTTCAAGAAGTTTTCAATTTTTGTTGCAAAGAATTTTTCTATAATCTTATTTAAAACCGGTAGTAATGATATTGGTCTATAGTTGTTTAAGACAGCTGTATTACCCTTTTTATATACAGGTCTAATAATTTTTTTTTTAAGTTCATTGGCCAAATTTCTTCTTTAATTATACTGTTTATTAAAATTACCATGAATTCGCTTTTTTTTTTGTTGCAGCAAAATGTTCCATTAGGAAGCTATCATATCCACAGGATTTTTTAATTTTTATTTGATTTATTATTAGTATGATGTCATTTGTATTAGCTTCTATTATCTCCATAGTTTTACTTACTTTATCATCCTTTGTATGTGTCCTTACTTTTCCTGTACTATTATTTTTATTTATTAAATTTTGTTTTAATTTAGGTATCTGGTTTTGAAAATGTTCAGAGAAATTTTCGCAAGTCTTAGAAAAATTGTCTTGAAAGTTCATGTTAATCTGTGTTACAAAGGGCTTATTCGCCCTCACCTGGAGTTTGCCAATATGGCGTGGCTTCCCTGGCTACAGAAAGACATTAATCTTCTTGAAAGGATTCAACGGCCGGCAACTAAAAGGCTTACTAAACTGAACTTTTTGAGCTATGAACAGCATTGTGCTTCTTTTGGGCTTACAACTCTCACAAATCGCAGGAGACGAGGTGCGATCATTGAGACTTATAAAATGTTCCTTAGGGAGAAGAGGAGCAATTCTTTGAGCGCTCGACGATAAATCGTACCAGAGTCCTTTCCAATTAATTCATTTATTTTAATCCGAGTTTTCTGACTGTCCTCTTTATGTTTTTGAAAATAATTTCCATAGTAAATTTGTTTGGTTTCCTTAATTTCTTTGTTTTTTATATTTTTGGTTCAACTCATCCAATTTCTGTTTTCCTTCATATTTACCATTTTTTATTTTATTCCATAGAATGTTCTTACCATTGATTTTTTTTAGGAGTACCTCGTTCATCCATTCATTTCTCATAACCATCTCTTCTATTTTGTTATATATTTCATTTAGGATCAGTTATTCCTTTAATACATTCCAATTTACTGATTTCAATTCTTGAATGATTTTTTTATTTTTATATTTATATTTTTTGTTTTCATGGTCGTTTAGTGCTTTTATTTTTTGGGGTTATTTTTATGCTATCGACTAAACTTACTGCTGTATAATAGTGATCAGCTAATTTTTTTGTAATAACTGTTCCTTTACATTCCAACTTATCTACTTTAGTAAAGATTAGGTCTAAACACGATTTGGTTAATTTGTTATTTCTTATTTCTTCTCTTGTTGCAGTTTCGATTTGTTGGTTGTAGCCATAGTAGGCTATAAGATTTTCAAACTTACGTATATCATTTTTTTCACTTTCATTTTGTGTTTCTACTAATGTGTTAAGATTAAAATCACCAATAAAAATTTTATTTACAAATTTTAGTTTTTCTTTGAGTTTCAGTAATTTTTTTAACTCGGTCGTGAATTCATTTCTTTTTGATGATTTCCTGTAACTAATAATAAAGTTGTATTTTTTGTCATTATTTTCAAGTAAAATGTCAATAGCATCATTTTCTCCTATTTTTATGACATTGCTTAAAATTATCTTATTGTTATTAGTTTTGACAAATACCATTATACCACCTCCTTTTTCTTTTTTTCTACACACCTCATATCTGTCGTATCCAGTTAAATTGTAGTTAATTGGTTCATGCACTTTTAAATTAACTTCTGTCAGTGCAATTATATCCCATGTTACTTTACTTTTTTTCAATGTCAATTAGAAGTTTTTCCCAGTTTTTTCTACAGCTTCGAATGTTCACATGGATACAGTTTATAGCATTCCACCATAACTTTCTGTCCTATTATCTTTGAAAGATTTAAAATTACTGTACACGTCATTGTTGTGTTCAGTTTTCTGCTCCATTTGTGTTCGCTGCACTTTCTTCTGCTAGTATCTTTGCTTTAACCCTTTGAGTGCTAAACCCGAAAAAATCTCGGGCCAAACACAAGCACAGGTTGAAGTATTAAAAACAGAGTCCTTACTACGCGCGAGATGGCCAACAATGCAGGAATGACAACAATACTAGGTTCCCTTAACAAGCCGACTCTATAGAGACGGCCGTGGCCGAGTTGGTAGAGGCGTGTGGCTCACGTTTAACAGCACCTTCAGGTTGCAAGTTCGAGCCCCGTCCAGGTTACCCCTACTTTTTTGGAGATATAAAAAAAAACGCAGCTCTCAAAGGGTTAAGGTTAACCAAGTCATCTTCACTTTTTATCGTGTACACCTGCTTTTCCTTTTTTTTTCTTAGTTGCACTTTCCCTTCTCTGAACCACGCAAATTTGAAGTATTGTTTCACCTCGTTTTGTTTTCCAGATTAAGCTTTTATAAAATGGAGTCACGTGTTCGTTAACATAGATTTTGTTGTCGCTTCTTCTTTCATCAATATCTTTGTTATGTCACTTTTTTTTCTTTTCAGCTACACATCTCGATACCCCCTCGAATTGTATCAATATTTTTCTGGTTTATCCCTTTTTTTTTGTTGTGAGTCTGTGCACCTTATCAATGTGCCAATCTTCAAAGTTATTGATTTGTAGTGCGTCCACTAATGCATATACTGTGTTTAGTATGTTTTTATTTTTTATGTTGTCCACACCATAGATTTCAATATTTTTGTTTCTTGAATATTGCTCGGCTTCATTTTGGTTTTATTTAATTTCTTTCAGAGATGCTTTGATTTCGGTTGTAGTTTCTTTTTTTTCTTTTTCCAACCCTTGTATATATCCTTACACTTTGTCCAGTCTTTTCGATCTCCTTGTTTTCTCGTTTCAGTTCTTTGTTATCATTCTTCATTTCTTCGTATTTCTGTTCTATGAACTTCATTACTTCAAAAATTTTTTCATTGTCTTTTTTCAAGTCTTTCAAAGTTTGTTCCATTCTTTCGATTGCCATATCTCTTTCTTCCTTTTCATTTTTTCTTCTTTAGTTTCGTTGCTTTTAGTTTTATCCTCCTCTTCTTCTTCACTACTTTCTTCTGAGCTTTTTTTCTGAACTTACTTCCTCTCCCGTATTGTTTGATAACGTTCGTCCTCCCCTACATCGTTTACATTTACAATCTTCTTTCCCATTGATTTTATTGTTGAGGCAGCTAGTCCTGCGCATTTGTGGTGATATTTCCCTTTGCATCGTGTACAATTTATAAAATCACCTTCATTTGTTTTTATCACATTTTCGCAGTCTTGGCATCTAGAAGTCATTTTAATTTGTCCAACTCACTGTGATGTCACTTATCATTTTTGTATTAACTTGCATGCTATATTTACTTTTATATTTCCTTTACAGCAACAACAACACCACAAATCTATTCTATATATACGATACATAAAATGATGATTAATACAATTAATGTAAATTAATACGAAAACAAAAGCCAAAACCTATTATGCAAAAGGAGATGCACGAAGGGCATCTAAGCCCTTGTATGTGCTATCTCAATTCCTCAGTTAGTATATTATGTTATCTTAAAATACCCCTTCCTTAAATCAATCTTCATTTATCATTAATGGGTTTTTTGTTATTCTGTTTATTCTCTAAACGTACTACACTTATCAAAACCTTCGTCCAAGTTATTAAATGTATTTGCAACGTAAATAATAATAATATATATAATAATAATAAATAATAATAATGAGGTTTACCACCTGAAGGTGGATTGTTGCCGGAAGGGTTGTGAACCGCTAAGACCATACCATTTTCAATGCAGGGGTGTGATGGCCATTGTAGAAAGAACGCTCCGGAGTATGTGTCAGGAATTTCGCCACCGCCTGTGCTCCGGGGTTCGTCTTCTACCCGACACCACTCAAACCAGTTCCATTTCTTTTCATAACCCTTCAAAGTAAACTTTCTATGGCATTGCAATATTCTGTCAAGGCCGGTGGAGAGTAACCCAAAGCTAAAAGACTCCCGCTTGTAGTTTCCAGGCATGAAGATGTAGGCTCCCATGTTTTGGTGGAGGACTTCCCCCTCCATGTTGAGTTAGAAGATCCTCCGTGAGAGGAAGTAGAACTGGACCGTCTTTGCAAAGATCCATTAGGTCCACAAACCAAAATGCTGCCATCCATAGTGGTGGCAACAGAATGAAGAATCCATGGACTCTTGGATCTGCTTTGAGAACTGCTTTCAGTGTAGAGAAGAGTGAAAATATGTAGGCCCACATACTGTCCACGATAGGGGGGGGGGGATTGAGGCTTAATGGCGCGTCGACAGCTTGGCGCCAACCTCATTAGCGCCAACCTCAGTCACAGTGCAGTGGTCCGGGTTGCCACTGCACCACACATTACAGAGATATTATTCAAACCCCTAATCTAAATCCCTAATCCACGATAGGCTCAAACAGTTGGATGCCTGTACTTGTTTGACTGCATGGGTACAGTGCGCCAAAGTTCTTGAGCTGACTGTTCACCCTGATCGTGAGCCAGTCCACTACTGGGATTCTGCATTAACTGGATTATAATACTGCAGACTTAGAAGCATAGTCGCCATTCTCTGGTCAGGATCACGTTCCTCCTGGAAAGTTCGTCGGCCAGGACATTCAGTTTCCCATCTGTGTGTCTGGGTTGTAGCATGGGAGTTTCTGGCACAGACTGAGGTGAGCTGAAATTTGTTCCTGTAAGGACAGGAATCTGGTTCCATCTCCCTGTTTGATGTACGCAACTGCCAATGTGTTGTCTGCTATGACTGCTACAAATTTCCTAGTTAATACTAAGAGATCGCACAGAGTTCCAAGACATTGATATGTTGATCTTTCCAGAAACCTGATGTGGTTTGCGTCAGCAAGAGGGCACCCCAGCCGATGGTGGAGGGGTCCAGAACCAGTGGCGGTATTTTTCACCAAATTCCTATCGGAATCAGGCATCCCCATTGAACAAATCCATTTGACCGATGAGCTGGCTTAGTTGTCTGGTCGTTATCTCTTCCATGTCCAATTTGTTATGGAGGGCTGGAAGTCGGATAGAGGAGAGCAGATTGAAGACTGCTTTTCGGAAAGAGAACTTCTCAGGAGAAAAGTGCAACTTCGCTGGAGTGAATCCTACGCCCAGGCTCTGGAGAGTCATCATGAAATAGTGGAGCTTATACCAACCCCTTAAGTCGTCGTGGAAAGCGAATGCCAGCACTGCTGGCTATGCTTACTGGCCCCATCTCCCTCCCTAGGGTAATAACGAATTCTTCCTGTCTACTTGCCATGTGCAGGAAGGCCTCTCCTCCTTCCTCCCCAGAGCAATTAAAAGGTGTAGAAAGTCCAAAATACCCGGTACACCTGGTTGATTTTGGTTTCTATTGCCCTTATGACAACATACATTACCTCATTTTCTTAATAGCAGTTCCTTCCTTTGGAAGGGCTCACTCCCCTAGACGCGAAGTTGGCTTCTCCGCCATGCTCGCAGTTTCCTTCATCTGTGCATGCGTGCAGGCATCTATATAAGGTGTCGCCCGGACCTGGGCTTCATTCTTTCTTCCACACTGGGTCTACCTTGGTGACCGAGAGGAGATGCCAGGCGGGCCGAGGTAATGTATGTTTCATAAGGGCAATAGAAACCAAAATCAACAAGCTGTATCCTACCTGGTATTTTGGACTTTTTATGTGTCGTGAAAACATACATTACCTCATTTTCTTCATAGCAGACCTTGTCCCTAGAAGGCGGGTGCCAAGGCGCTGGAGCCCGTGCTGCGAGCTGGCTGCTCCGGAGTCTTAAAATACCCCGTGGACCGGTCATTGATCATGCTCGAATAGGCAGAAGAGGCCGACCGATAGTTCAGTCCCCTGGTCCCTTGGTGGGAAGAAGGGAGGCGGTAGATCATAAGGTAGTCCGATGAGGAGCGCCCGTTGGAACGGACGGGTGAAAGTGGCGAATCAGTCACGGTAAGGGAGAACAATGCCATGGAGAAAGAGGGTAATGGCGACCATGTCCTGGGCAAGGTAAATGAAAAGCGTTAGGCATGCAACATGACAATCTGTTCATTACCTTCGAGGCGTCTTATCCGAGATGAGACAAGAGTCTTGGTTTGAAGAGCAACTCCGGAAGACAGAGGACCGCAGGGGTCCGCAGAGACGGACGGAGGTCAAGATGGGAAGGAGACGACTGTGCCAGAATGTGCACAGTATGTCCGAGGGCAGGCTTATTCTTGTCACGTTACATATGTTACTGGGAGGCCTGTCCATATGATAACGAGGTACAAAGCGATCGCATGGGGTGACCGACAAACGTGTAGATAAGGTAGGGCAAGGCACTAGACCAAACAACAATAGTAGAACAAATGGTCGTATTAGGAGGTCATACAGCACTAACTAGCAACAGGACGTAAGAAAAACGTGGATGCTAGACACGTGATGAGATGACCGGTTGTTGGAAGGAGAGAGTCGCGATGGTTTGGCAACCGTAGGAGAGTCCGGCAGATGTAACTGTAAACAACCGAGGCAGGAGTTGTAGGCGTAGCCTAACGGCATATCAGGCTCATGGCCGAGCTTATAGTGGCCAAAGTGACCGACTGGTTCTCCAGTAAGGAGTAGCCGTGGTGTACTGAAGGGTCAGTAAGGCAAAGAAGGTCTGGAAACAAATCCGCAGAAGCCGGGGATCGTAAGACAACGCGATACTTGTCAGGAAAGGAGACCGGCTAGCTGTCAACTTTCCAATCCGGAGTCACTGAAAGAGGTCAGACTCGGAAGTCAGTTAACCAAAAGTGGTCCGCAAACAAGGATACCGGGCCCGGTCTCGGGTCCAGGCCCGAACTTCGAACCACGGTTACCTGCGAAGATCAGAAGATGTTACTAGTTGATGTTGCGGGTGCTTGAATGTCAGGCCATCAAGACTGGTGCGAGGTACCGAGGGTAGCAAAAACAGTCTCTGAGGGTGCGATGGACATGTTGTTAAGGATGGAGTAAGACCCAAAGGTCTTGTTCACATATCGGTCCTGTATGAATCCTTGAAGAAAGAAGGGGTGAACAAAAGGCAGGACTGGGAAAACCGACTGTCAGGCTTGGCGACAAGTCTGTGAATGGCAGGTCGTGAGTCGAGACATCCAAGCACTGAACCAGACTGTTGAGGGCAGGGACGAATGCGGACGAGTCGACAGGCTGCCAAACTTTGCGAATAAGTGTCCGATAACCAGGAGGCGACCATTAGGTCAACCATTTCGGCAGTATACCCAATAAACACTGGTGACATAAATGCTATGCTATGGGCAACCGGACCAGAAAGAGTTGTGGATGTGAAGACTTGTTCAGTGTAGTTCT
Organism: Lithobius niger; assembly: GCA_023313725.1. Classification (NCBI taxonomy): domain Eukaryota; kingdom Metazoa; phylum Arthropoda; class Chilopoda; order Lithobiomorpha; family Lithobiidae; genus Lithobius; species Lithobius niger. The sequence goes on from JAHWFP010240498.1 coordinate 60,866, forward strand.
ACTGGGTGAAGACTTGTTGAAGACTTGTTCAGTGAAGACTTGTTCAGTGAAGACATGTGAAGACTTGTTCAGTGTAGTTCTACTGGGTGTTGAGCAAGGGTCCAGCCTTCCCCCACCCCCTGCACAAATGAAGTCAGCAGTTAAGGAGGGCTGAAGGAGGAACAATGGACGACTGGAACAGTGGTGTCGTCCCGTACAAAGCAATCAATGAAGCTGGGGAAGGGCGACCGTGGAAAAAGTATGCGGTCCGACCTGTGGGTTGGTCCGTGTACGACAATGTACGGCACCGTCCCCCGACAGCCAAGTAGTTGTCGTCGCCCTGAGGTGTAAGACAACACCATGCCAGACCAGTCTCTTTGAGAATGCGGAGAGAAGCTGGCAGAATCAGGCCTACGATCAAAGGAAAAACGAAGCGGTCGTCTTTGAAGCAGCCGTCTTTGGAAGCTGTCGGTGGGAGAGACATAAGGTGTATCCACGTAGAGAAAGAGACTTGATACAATGAAGTGAACGGTCGCTTGTAGTACTCCTACAGCTTCCAGTAAGAAAAGCGTTGCGTGGCGAACAGCTGCAGTCCTGGAGTTTCGGAGACCTCAGCCGGGTTTATGGAGACAGGAGTTGAAAGTGTCTTCACGCAATTGTAGTTTCCAAGGGCGTCCCTAGCGGACCCCAAAAACCTGAGGCGACCATGGACTTAGGCCGGAGGGACGGTAGACGGAAGGATTCGTGGATCCAAGACCGGAGGATCCAAGAGATAACGGCTAGGTTCTAGTCAACAGAAACAGGAGGCAGGAGTTGCTAACGAATGAAGAGATAGCTGGATCCTGGAAACCGCGATCAGAAGATAACAGGGCGGGCAGAGTGCCGCAGTTAAGGACCATGAAGGGTGCAGACAGGAGGCAGGGACCGCTGGTTAAAGTGACTCTGCAGAACTTGAAGATGCAAAAGCAGAAACAGTAGAGCGGTTGGCATGCTGCAGCCAATGTCCGTGAAGGCGGTGGTCGGGTAACTAGGAGAATGTCTGCAAATCCCCCCCCCGCACTAGGCAGAAGGAGGGCCGTCAGTGGTCCGACGTGGAAGAAGGCACATTGACAGTTGGCCGATGGGTGACACGATCGGATGAAAGGGGGGGGGGGGTTGACAGAAATCTTGTAAAGACTCTGTCATAGCAGAAGAGGGGACTGGGCCTGGTCGCCGGTCAGAGCCCGAGCCCCGGCCTGATTGCCAGCTAAGGCGCACAAGAAGAATCGATTGTCGCACAGTAGAGCATAAAGATTAAGAATACAAGTAGTAGAAACATGCAGCATCTTCCAAGGCAGCTGGACAGTGAATCGTGGTTCATGAGGAGCGTCCTGGGTCCAGAAGCCAATTCCTGGTCGCGAAACCCGGCCAGCTGGATGTATGGCAGCAGGTGTATGCCCGGTTACCCGGGCGGTTGTGCTGTGGTTCATGGGCACCACAGCATGTCCTTAACAACAGGCAGCTACCCGGTACACGTGCCGTGGTGCACGGACGTATGTGTAACACGGAGGGAACACAAGGAAGACACCAAGGTCTGCTGTTGATTCCCGATTCTTGCTGACGTGGCACTTTATTACATATCTGCACGGTAGTGGAGTTAAACCAAACCTGGTAAAAGGGGCCGCCAGGTTTCGAATGGTTCGGCCCTTCAAAGGAGTGATATCAACACAGCAAAACATTCGCCAACTTAAAATCGTACCGAATAATATTTTGGACGTTAAATGAAAACTTGAACATTGCTACCGAAAGTAGAAATGTTCTAGTTTTCACTTAACCTTCGAACTATTAAGCGGTGTGATTAACTTGGCGAATGTTTTAGTGTGTTGATATCAGCAACAAAAACGTAAATACTGGCAACTTCTACATGCTGGAACACTCACAAGTTCGGAATTTCAAACGGCCACACCATTGTTCACAACTGACGTATATCACTATGTTGGCTGCAGCAGAGAGTTGCTGCTCGTCGGTTTAGTTTTGTGTGTTTTTATTGTGAACAAGGTCTGCATGTTAGAACTGAAAATTTAAATTGCTTGTTTGCATATGTTGTGGGATTTGTACCAGTCAGTGGGCATCTTGGAGCAGTACCTTCTCTGCTCTCACAAAGTAATTCCCGAAACTATATACAACAGTCTAGAAACCTCATACTCAAGTTACCAGGCCCCACGGTTTTGTCGATAAAATTGTAGGCCTCATTGGCCAGATTCATAAGCGGAACTTTGTTCTTCCTGAACTGGAAGATCGCCAGAGATTCGAGCGCACGGAGGTGTGCCTCCTGCAAGGAGTTGGTGGCCAAGAGCGCTGATGTTTTTTCCCATGCTATGCGATGATGGATTTTAGCATGCTGAGCTATACCATTCAGTTTTTCGCCTCGACGAGTGGCTCCCACGTGCTCTTGAATCCTCACATGAAGTTGGCGAATCGCCTCTCCGATGCACACAGTCTCTGCAGGACACGCAGTACACAGCACCAGGGACGACGCTAGAATCACTTCAGTAGGGAGGCGGCAGTGGGGCAGCAATTTTAGCCTGGGGGCGGACCAAAAAATGCTACTTTTACGTCCCCCCCCCCCACCAAGAATAAAAGTAAAAATAACACTCTTGCCAAATGTTCTTAACTGTTTTTTACACCATTTTTTTTTTTAATATTTATAAACCCAGCAGAAAAAAAGATGATTTTACAACTCTCACAGTAAAACCTGGGCTCTATTGATGTGACCTAAAGTCCTTCCTGTCGCGGTGAAAAAAACTAACGTAGTTTTCTTAATACGTTACCAGAATTTTCTTCGTTTATACGTCTGATTTTGATCTGATGGTGGAGGGGAGGCGCCAGGGGGGGGGGCGCCAAAAATGTAGGGGGCGAGCGCCCCCCTCGCCCTCCCTTAGCATCGTCCCTGCACAACACCCTTCCTATCTCGTAGACGTGGGGGGGGGGGAATGGTGTGGTTCAAAACGAATGCCCAGTTTGCCCTTCGTGAAGCAGACATCCAGAAAAGGGAGCCTACCAGTGGTGTTCTCAATGGTGAACTGCAAGGAAGGGTACCACGAGTCAAGAGCAAATGCGATGTCATGGATCTCATGCTTGAGGGCGGCCGCAATAACATCGTCCACAAAGCGGTACCACAGGCGGAGCTCAGGAAACTTAACGAAAAACTCGTCGACGAACTAACGTTTAGCGAACAAGGGCGAGCAGGAGTAGCCCACCGGGGTACCCGTTCCTAGGAGAAAAGTGTGGGATTTGAAGCGCACATAGATGGAAGATAGCACCATTTCTATCAATTGCCTATGCACGAGTGGGTCCACTTACCCCAACAGCCGATTTGGCAACAGCCGAGTCAAGCAGGAGGCGAGGCAAAGAGTAAAAGTGAAAGACGACAGACCGACAGAAGTACTCACCTTTGTGCCAGGACGAAGTGATGGGGTTCGTAGACCCTTTTCCGATCATGGTATTAGCTGTTCCTTAGGTACTCACGCAATCTGAAGAAGCTTCTCCGCAAGCTGCCTCTGCTGAGGATACTATGAAGACCACCGAAATGGACTCCCCTCCTCCCCTCTGTCACCCCCATCGCTACCCCCACCAGGCTCCAGTCTAACAAAGCCAGGCGTTGCATCACCAGGGCCCTTTCTCCACCTTCAGCCCCTCCTCCTGACCCGGTTTCTACTCTCCCCGTACATCCACGAGATCGGATGGGTGTTATATACCGAGTGCCCTGCGGAGACAGAGTGTGTACATTGGAGAAACTATTCGCAAATTTCATGAGGAGCAGTGGGGCCTGGCGACTTGAGTCTGAGGTATCTAGACTGTTGTACACAGGTCAGAGGTGAACAATGGCGTGGCCGTTTGAAATCCGAACTTGTGAGTGTTCCAGCATGTAGAAGTTGCCAGTATTTATGCTTTTGTTGCTGATGAAGGAGAACGACCCTAACCGAAAATTTCAAGGGAATTGTTTTACATTTTAGTTTGGTGGTAAAGTGTATTCCTTTCCTCTACTTTGTGATGTCTAACCTAAACCACTGTAAACGGCGTTTAACGACCTTCCAATCCGGTAAATAATGATTGCCCACTAAATGTTTCCATTCAAAAAGGATATAGCCCATTCCAATACTTTTTCTGAGAAAATCGACGACCATTCAGAATTCGCTTCTGCACCATTTAGTCTAGCTTCAGGAGGGCTGCCATGTTGTGACAAAAAGTCTAGGTCAGTCCAGGTGTTTCTGCAGTTTCTAGAAAGAGTACAAAGTTATTTGGTCTGGATCTGCAAAGTCAAGAAGGCTAGGTTCCAAAAGCGTAAATTGGCTTTGATCAGATTGGCAATGTTGTAGTGGGCTCATGAATGCAGGAGCGAGCACTCAGGACTGCGTAACCGAGACTGTGATGACCGCAGCACGGGTATGATTATTGAGTCACATGGGACAGCAACTCCTTGAGTCTAAATTGAGATGAAGGCCAAAGATGGCTGTGACTGTGCTTTGTCTTTCTAGTCATTTGTGTTGGTATTGAGGCCAGGGGACCTAGGTTTGTCACCTGCCAACCAGTCTCAGTAGCGACATTAGGATCAGGGGAGGGGTCGTTACCTGTCCACCTATCATAGTAATTTTTTCTTTACGCCAGTTTACTTTTCAAGGACTTATCCCGACTGCTTTTGTGAGCCGAATTTCTGGAACACTCTTTACATTTGTCTTGTTCCACTTTGTCCATTTTACACACGGGGCTATCCAAGGAAAACGTTCCTACAGGGACGCCCGAGGATTTTCTTACGGATATTTTTCGGAGGGTGGAAGGGGGGGGATTGTGATCACGGTGAAGAAATCCTCCGGGTAATAGGCATTCCATTGTCTGTAACAAGAGATGAGTCTGCTAATTCCGCACTGTCCAGAATTACATTGGGAGAAATCTCGCTAACATTCGACACACCATTTGCCAACGTGTTATCGCAATGAAGGTTATTAATTAGGGATCGACCGGATACAGTTTTGCCCGATCTGGGTCCGTTCTGGAAAATTTGATGTCAGTGCCGGATCGAGATATACCCGGACTTGGTCGATCCCTATTATCAATATTCATCTACATGCGACAATACTAACAAGTCAACAGTACTATGATTTTTTATTTATAAAAACGATTGCTTTACTAAGAAGTAGATTCTGCACCGTTAAGTACTCCTTTTGTCATCAGTCGATTGATGACACATCCCTGACCATAGCTTTTGTTGCTAAAGGTCAGGCCTCAGCGAGACCTATAGGAACAAATGCATCCCGACCTGAGAAACAATTTATTCTCGACTCGTTTTTTGTGGAATAAGGCAAATCCACTACAACAAAAATATGCCTAAGAACAGACGGGTTAATTTGCATTCTTCCGACACCTTTTTCAAAATTTTAGCTCTCCTACTTTTGGAAAAGATGATGTACACTGCCAATCCTTCTGCCTAGGCTAACTTATCTGTTTAATGATGAAGACTGGACCTCTAGCAGCTTAGGCAACATGTTGCATACCTTAAATTGCAACAAATGGTAACAATTAATCTAAAGTAATTTTACCTCTTGTCTAAGACACGTGGCGCACGGTACTCTCTTTTCAAGACACGGTAACAATGTTAGCCAGGGATTAATAGTAAAGTAATGTTATCCAACTCATCATGTAGGGCAAATCCAAGGGAGCAGCACACTCCCTCAGATAAGCTAATACTTAAATCTTCATTCTTCAACCCACAAAACATACAGTTAAAAATTTCAGGATAAACACAATTATAGGCAGCAAGGAGTCTTTGTTGATTTTAATAATAAAACACAGACATACTTTTCATACAATCAAGTGGGCTATCGATCTACATTAAAAATTCGTGTCCATTTATCTTTTGTGGGTTCACCGAATAAATTTTTTAATAAATCTGCAAATAACAAGCGCAAAAACACACAATTTTTTTTTTTTTTTTATGAGCGGCAGCATTCGCAACAGAAAACAGTAGCAGACAAAACGCTGTTAGGCCAGTTCGTTGCGACATGCACGATAGGAACTGAAAAAAAATCCACCTAACCAATCATTATACGTAGCCAACTAAATACGCCGACAACTGCCACATCAATAACCATAAGAACAGGGTGAATTCAAACAAATCTTTTCAGGGCCTATTTCGTATCGATATTAGAATGAAGGCTTTGGGTTTTGATTCTTAACTCCCCAGTTCCCTTTACTGAGTAACGTACAACAGCAATATCAATCTAACCGTTTAATCTTTATGTACAATGAAGTACCCTGTGCTGGGCAGTGCTTTTTAAAATATCTAATTCAAAGCACTGGTATCCTACAACATTCAACTTTATTAGACTTTTGTCCGAGTTACTTCTAATTAAACTTTTCTGTTTAGAATTGATATACTCTAAATGCACAAGGCAAGCTTCAAATCTTTTTGTAATGATTTTACCTCTATCATCAACCTAATTTGTTAAAATTATTAACAACAATCATTATTTTAGAAACTAAACCACAACAGGCTTTAAATTTTCTCTTTACCTCTCAATCTGCGTTAAAACAAATTACAAAACGTAGTAATGAGGAAACTCGTAAGCGCACTTGTGCAATTAACGATAAATTTAAGCAGTGCGACCAGATTTTAAAAACCAGATCTCAAAAGACTTTAAGCTAAAACAAAAATTTCTGCAAATCACGTGAACATAAACTACAAGTTGCCACCTATGTATACCACACTTCACCCAATTTGGTCACTGACAACGAAACAGGGAGCACGTCCCCTCTAGCACACTGCAGCGTATTTGAATAATTATTCAAACCATGCAACACAAAATGTAGCAACAACACCCCCATTAGTATTCTCTCGCTAAATTCCTCCAGCTTTTATCAATGAAGCACTCAAAGGAGACTAGATCGATTAGAAGTAATCTTTGTGTAAAAACTCCCAACATTTTTGCTGGACGATGCCGCAAAAATGGTAGTTTGGTTTGTGACAAGTCCAGTCATTAAAGTTCGTAGTTTATAAATCCCATATGTACATCTTTGACACCTTTAAACACAAGAACCCAACTGTTGTGATGGCACGACATCGTATAGAAGTCCTTTCGGGCCGGATTTTGTTTTTTCAGTTCAAGTTTTAACTTCTGCACTGCTGAAACGCAATGTAGCACAAATGTTTTTTTTCCCCAAAATTACGGGAAGGCAGTATTATCACGCACTTGTCTAATTCTGACCAAGATTTTAGGAAACAAGTCGATTTTGTGTAATAATTAACTTTTTTAATAAACGGCCGACATTGTGAAATTCGTACAGCACCAATTAAATAAATTAGCTAAATTTATTTTTTAAAATTCAACTTTAAAAATTATTTTAAATTTATAACCAAACAACTACTTTTATTTTTGGCTTTAATTTTGATTGACATTTAATTCATAAATATATAAAAAATTTATTTCTCAAAGAACAGCCTTACGCGCTGTAAAAGTATATTAACTCAAATTATCCATATTAACTAGAGTATTCTAGCATTGCTTTATATTTAACTAACGTAAATATTTTTATCATAATCCTGCCTTCTCCTTTCATTTGTAATCCTAACTTTCAACTCAAAGGGATTATTAAGGGAAGGATAAATAATGTCTTTAGCATTCAAACTCCGCAAGTTGTTTACAAACAGGAGAAAACTGATGTACGATACCCAACACAGTTTTGCGTCGCACAAACATGACAGTCAAACGCTATGACAACTGTCATCCAAGCTTTACATGAGACTGCAAACCACATTAAACATGCACAAATTTTCGACTATTTCACTGTAGTCTACTCTTATGTGTGTTGCACGTAGCGTGTAAGTTACCAGCAAGTACATGGCATCTCTGGAAAGCACTGGGTGTTTCATTCAGTTCCTAACTACTTTTATTTGATTTCTTAGTAAAATTTGCAAAGAAACTACTGTAATTTTGAGAAAAACCGAACTTCGAAAAGTAATTTTACCTATTCTACTGCGTAAAACCTTAAGCAGGGATCAAATTAATTGGATGTACAGGAACAAGAACCTCATTTTTGATTCCAAACGCAGCTATGAGAGGTACAAAAATACATGTCCAAGTTAAATGTTTCCAAATTTTTGAAGCACACGAGATCGATGCGCACCGTTTTAAAGGACAGAAGGTGATTTGCACATTTATTACAACAATAGGCCTTTTTTAACTCTCGTAATACTAAAAAAAACACAGTTAAAATCCATTGCATATAGTATTTATACATTAAACAAACAATTTGAATTTAAAACTCAACACACTTTTCAAATGTTCTGATTTTACTTTTTGACCAAATGTTTGTTCTTTTTATGAAAAAATAAAATAAAAAATATATGCATACTAGTTAAAACACTTAATGCAGTTTAATAATAATAATAACGGCACCAAGTGGCACGAAAAGGTGCTAGAATTGGTAAACATAAAATTCTTTAGTTTTGTTGAATAATATGCTGTATAAAACATGTTTTTTTTTTTTTTTTTTTTTTTGTATTTAAAGTTACGAAGGGATATTAACTAATATAAAAAAATCTTATCTGCCCTTCAGGCAGCATCAAAGGAGCATTTTGCTGGGACTCTTCCTCCAGACAGGTTTAGCTCCATTTTTGATGACATATGGCTATACTTTTTAAAGCTTAGGATTTTACTAGAAAATACCTGAAGTTAACTAAATTTAAAGCAAACTGAAGCAAACCGGTACAATTTATGAGGCTAGAACACAAAATTGGTCATTTACATTTTGTTTTGCATTTTAAATTTTATACCCCAAAATTTGTTGCCACATGCATAATTTTGGGGTATAAAATTTAAAATTTGTAAATTTGATCCCTGCTTTAGAATATGGTGACATCTGGAAGACTAAATTTCAATGGCACCAACATCTCTCTCCGTAATAGCAGATTTTAAATGCGTTAACAGTCAGTAGTGCGACTGCAACAAGTTTTCGTTAACATTAGTATGCTCCTTCGAAGAGACTCGCTTTCCAGAATTGTTTCTTAAGGCAAACAAATAAAATAATTAAAAACTGAATTAAACCCCTGAAGTTGGTGTGTATTAGTGTCACTGTTAAAAATTAACAAAAGGCAGCATCCTGGCTTGTGTCACTGGATTATAAGAAAAATGGGTTGCAAAGAGAAGACGGGGAAGGAAGAGAAAAAAAAAGCAACATCAACAGAAAAACAAACAACGGGAGTCTGCTTCACATCTAAAGAACATTGCGTGGGTTGGCACAGCATGGGCTCTTGACTCCTCTTTAAAAGACCCTGCTGCTCGAATTCGGGGCCGAAGTGAGAACTGGCCAACAAAGTCCATGTGGGGCCGCCTTGCACCAGCAAGGTACGCCAATCATTGAAGCAACACACCACAGCTGTCAGTCGAGGGGATGTTCTGGACACGAGCGGTTAACCTCAAACCACGAATCTATGCAACTAAAAAAAAAAAACATCATTATTACAATTATAAGCCAACGTGGAATGGGTTATTCTACGAATGTGCGCATACACAACCCTAAATCCACCAGCTGAAGCATACTTTATCAGCCGATATTTGGGCCTACACAATACTCTGGGCCCGTATTAAGATACACACTCCCATAAACGATACCGACATGGCTGTGACAATCAATTACTAAACTTCGTTAAAAGACCAAATTCTCGGCACAATATGCTTCAGTTGGTGTCGAGTCGGGTACATTCTTGAAGAACGAAAAACATGGACCGTAATTATTTGTAAATTACAATTCATACAAGTGAAGTAAAAGCATGGCAGCCAACCACTTGAATCACACATGTAAGCAGACTCTTGAAGGGGGGGGGGGGGGGAGGGGGCAGAGGGGCAAGTTTCACTCACTAAGCAAGTCAGAAAAGGCCCAAAATTAAAAAAAATAAAAACTTTTTTTTTTTAGCAAATAACTTCCCCAAAACTCTCCAAAAAGTCAAATGAGAAAGTGACATTTGTTCAATAAAAATGTTAACCCCTTCAGCACCAGGGACATACAACCACGAAACAATGCAGAACACCAAATATACTGAGAAGTAAGCCACGCACAAACGAGTAGTCAGGGCCACGGTCGCCAAGCCAAAAGGATGCGAAATCAAAAAGCACTGCTGACGGGACTTTAAAAAACCCTCTGGCCCTTTAAGCGCTGAACCAATTTTTTTTTTCATATTGAATTTAATTGCACGATTCAGGGAGGGCGGGCGGCGGGCGTGAGTGAGGGGAAGGGGAGTGTCAGAGAAGTCAAATGGTTAATATGGCTGTCTTACGTGGAAGAGGTTGCGGGTTTAAGACTGGCCTAATAGACTAGGAGTAAAATCAGAAAATGCAACGAGTACAGGCATTTTTTAGTAGAAGTGGTAACTTTTTTTTCTGAACAAGAAGCATGTGAAGAAGCAAGATATAAACATTACCAATTTTTTATCGTAATTTTAAGACCGGAAATGAGCTGCCATCTTGGAAAAATGGCACCAGTGATAGGTTTTTAATATTTTTAATATCTCGGCTTCTACTAATCCTTTTCTATTTTCTTTACACCAAATAACAGGATTTAAAACGTACTGCCTTTCACTATAAAATAATTATTTCGATATTTTTAATGGTTTACTAACAAATATTAAGTTAAAGACAAAATTACAAACAAAAACATCAAGTGTTCCGTAAAAATGGGGGTTATATGATTGAATTTTCCCTTGTTAAAATGAACACGGATAAAAATTGATGATTTTTAATTGAAATAATAAAATGTATAATTAAGAAAATTCCATCTGTTTAGGTGCTGTTGTGCTTTACGTTTTAAATATATGATTGGTAAAGCCCAACAGCACCTAAACAGATGGAATTTTTTCAATTGTACATATTATTTCAATTAAAAATCATCAATTTTTATCCGTGCGCATTTTAACAAGTGGAAATTCAACCATATAATCCCCTTTTTTACGGCATTGACGTTTTTGTTTGTAATCCGTGTACCTTTTTTACAACTATGGCGTTGCGCAACAAAGGGTTATGCATGCAGTCGATTGTTGGTGGCCACTTTGAAACAATTCAACTCAGCTTTGAAAGCCTGCACCAGCGAAATAAATACGCCATTCTATTGTTTCTAGCTGCCAATTTCGAGGCCGAACGTAGCTTAGTTTGGTTTACATCTATATCGTTTAGCTGAAACACGGATTCTTTCACGAATATTTATTGGGAGCCGTGGCCCAACAACAATCGACTTTTTAGCAAAGACATACCACGTGAACGAAGAATGGATATGGAGTTTGTTGAGTGGCATTGTTCCCTAATTACAATGGTTAAAACTATGTAAAACAATCAAAATGATCGTTCAGGGACCTGTAACTCCGGAGTGGCTCACCACTGAACCGATTTTCAAGTTCTATAGCTTAAAATGTAGGTATGAACAAGGCCTAGAGCCTTTCGCAGGCTATTTTTATTGAACTACAATATTCTTGACACGGAAAGCCAAATGGGCTATAAAATTTGCTCTCACCTTAAGATCGAATCGTCGGCAGAGCAGTTATTATTGTAGAGCAATGGGCAGAAATCATTAATGTTGTTGTTTCGATTCTTTGTCCACACCTTGAGATCGAACCACTGAACCGATTTTTAAGTTCTATAGTTTAAACGTAGGTATGGACAAGGCCTAGGGCCTTTCGCAGGCTATTTTAATGTAACTACAATATTCTTGACACGGAAAGCCATATGGGCTAGAACTTTTGCTCTCACATAGAGATCGAACCAATGAACCGATTTTCAATTTGTATAGCTTAAAATGTAGGTATAAACATAAACACCGACCAGGGACCTTTGAGCACGATTTTGATGTGAACGCAGTATTCTCTTCGGCAGAGCAATTATTATTGCAGGGCACTAGGCAGAAATCATTAAGTGTCGTAACAAATTCTTGTAAATCGAGCTAAAAAGATGAAATTTGGTACACAAGTCTTTAACAGTAAAAATCGAACCAGCCATGGACCCCCATGAAATACCTCCCAAGTGCCTTCAGAGCCTTCCCGCCTGGCCCCCCCCCCCCACGCCCTGCTCCCCCCCCCCACTCCTTGAGGCCTGACCAACAATTTCTTGCAGATAGTGCTAAAAGAATGAAATTTGTTTAAAAAGTCATTGTTAGGCAGTAGAAATCAAACTAGCTATGGAACTTTAGCAAAATCCTCCAAGGCCCTCAGTGCTTTACCCCTATTCCCGCTCTACGAGGTTGATACCCGAAACATTCTTGTTTATCGTACTGAAACAAATTCTAGTCCGATTTGTACTGCTAAGAATGACTTGTGTATGTGTACCAATTCACGTTTAGTACGATCAGCAAGATTTGTTAGTCATTTATGCTTCATGGGGTGAACAGGAGGGGTGATGCTGGGGGAGGCTTTGGTGGTGTTTTTATGGGGATCCACGGCTGGTTCATTTCTACTACTAGAGGTGATTGGTGTACCAAAATTTATAGTACCAAAATTCGTAGTAGTACAAGTGAGTGTGGTCGGGGGACAGAAAGGGGCCTTAGGGAGTATCTAGACAGATTCCATAGATAGCTCGATTGATTAGCTAAGAATTTACTTGTGTATCAAATTTCATGGCTTTTAGCTCGATGTTCATAATTAGCCCAAATTCTGGCCTGTAACTGCTGTACTACACCTGAAATCAAACCAACGAACCGATGCTCAAGTTTTACAGCTTAAAACATAGGTATGAAGAAGGCCTATGGCCTTTTGAACGCTATTTTAATGTGACTACAATTATTGTTGTTGTTCTTCTTGGGGAAATTTTGCCCTGACGTAGAGGTTGAACCAAAGAACCGATTTTCAATTTTTATAGCTCTTAAAATTGATTCTTAAGAAAAAAAAAATGGATATTAGTATTAAAAAACGCCTAAGCGTACAATACGGACGTAAGCCTTAAAAAAACTTAAAAGCCCAAAAGGAACAGATATTAGAAAAGACGTGTAAGCCATCAGCGTCGCACTAATATGTGTAAAAGAATCTCCAGCGACCCAAAAAACAAGCTGGAGCTTCTTTTACACGTATTAGTGCGACGCTGATGGCTTACATGTCTTTTTCTAATATCAACTGTCAAATGGCTGTCATTGTTCTATTAACAATGTTTTCTAATATCTGTTCCTTTAGGGCTTTAAGTTTTTTTTAAGGCTTACATCCATATTTTCTACGCTTTTCTACGCTTTAGCGTTTTTTAATGCTAATACTTTATTACATCGCAAATGAAAAAATATAGGAAGACGCTGAATCTCCCTCCCTATAGGGGGATGGGGATGCACCACTCCCCCCCCCCCCAAAAAAAAAAGTTTCTTTTACTGGTAACGTTTTAACTATTCAAATCAATAAATACTGGTCAGACACAATGTTAGGCAGAAAATTTGCTACAAGAAAATGTCAATGCATATTTAATGTAAAATCTACCCTATGCTCTAAAATAGTGATTTACTTATACATGTTCTATTTTTAGTGCGTAGCTCCCAATAGCTCCCAGCTGCAGTATGTTTTATTTAACTTAACTGGTTGTATTTATGGGGCATTTTAAACACGAGTCGCATTATGGCCATTTTCCCATTTTGCTTTTTTTAATTCTTTTGTGCACTAATATTTTTTTTCTACTAACGAAAAGGAATAGTGGTTTTAGATATTTCAACATGCTGATTCTCATTATCCCGTTCGTTTTGGTGTTAAACATGTCATTTAACAGACATAACACCCTGCATCATAAATGGAATTCGGTTGACAGGCAAGACATGTGTCGTCCAAGTATGGTTTGTTTTATGATTGGAATATGTGTACAAATTATGCATTTCAACTCTTTATTTAATTTGTCTTATCCTTGTTGGAAGAAACGCATACATTTTATCCAATTAAGTCTAATTATATCATTAAATTAGTTAGGGGGTTTACAGAGTGGTTGAATTCGAAAATTCCTACCCCCTTTCACTTCTGTGCATTATGGCTTACTGAGTGAATAATGAGCTGCATTAAAGGTGTATAGTTCTGACCCATTCTTCATAATTATCCTAGTTATGAAAATTCGGAAGGTTGAAAAGTACATTTAATTCGAATATCATTATGCATTTTGACTGCTATGACATTAACACTTCACCTCTAAATCATAATAGAATGGCCGCTATGTACGAAAAATAAATTTGTTCAGCCTTGGTGGAAAGAAGACATCGCAACCTTTCAGAAAAGTCTAAGTATAGCCTTTTAAGTTAAGTAGGACGCTTGAAGGAGTGAATTCACTCATTATTCATTCCAGTCGAAAATCGTGACCATTTTGACTGCTATGACATTGCAACTTCGTTTTTAAATGGAATAAGATATAACTGGAGAAAATTTGGTAATTTCCCGAAAACGAACAATCAGCTCTTTTTTTTTTTACCACTATACTGCACTATGTTAATTTTAAGAAATGCCGTATGTTACCCATATACTTGCGTATCCATTACTCTACTTCTATGGAACCGATATATATGTGCTATATCCCAAATTAAAGGTAATTCTCTGTACTACAAGAACAGGTAGGCATTAAACCGATTGGTCTAAGTGTTAGATGTTTATTTAAGTTTATAGCGAAATTTTACATCAGCAAATGCATGTTTTTTATCTTTAAGTTAAATCTGTTAGCAAATCATTAAAAATATCGAAAGTGTTAATATGTAATGAAGGATAGTGAGGTTCAAATGCTTGTATTTGGTGCAAAGAAAATGAAAAACGGATTAGTAAAAGTTAAGATATTAAAAATATTAGAAAATCTCTCACTGGAGTAAAGTGAAATTTCAATTATATAACCTCTTTTTTTACCGCACACTTGACGTTTTTGTTTGTAATCCGTTTACCTAATCAAGCTCCTATATATTAGCAAGCGAAGTCAGCATGGTATGATTCCGCATCACCCAAGACACAGCCACCTACAGTAAAGGCCATATCATCTTTGCCTTCCACAATGCTCCGCTAGAAGGCGAAACAAATACCGACGCGACAAGTTTGCCAAGTGGCATCATCGGTTGGCAGAATTTGGAACCCTCGTCGGTTAATTTGAAATTTCACCGATTGGTGTAGAGATGGCGGCACCTAGCAAACTTGCGCTTGCTTTTATGTCACTTGTTGATTTTAGTTGCCTTTTTTGGTCCGATACGATACGGCCTTTAATGTATGTGGCTTTTCCAAGACGGCTTTTCCTAAATAAATTGGACTGCGCATGCGCAGACTCTGACGTCATGTATTTGTTATCTCTGATATCAACATGGCTGTCGTCGATCGGACGAATCAACGCGCAACTCTGGACCACCTGGATTAACAAGCTAGTGAATACTTATTATGAAACTTAAGTGGGACTACTCCAAACGTAAAAATTGTATTCGAGTGTATTATGCTACAATTGGCAATGTGGAATTTACGTTAGGCTCGCTAGACAGCAACTAGAAGAAACGATCGCGGTCCTATGTGCAAGGCCAGCCGAGATAGTAGCTGCTTCCTGGATCAACACTTATCTCAGCCGGTCTTGCGTATGCGCGACCTCCCGGCGTAGACCCGTGCGCCGCCACGCCGATGATTTTCCCAATATTCCGCACGCCGTTGCTTATGAAAAATAATTTCGGCACGCTGCCGCTGCCCGCCACCGTTAATTTTTCGGCGCGCCACGCCACTAGGTAGTTTTGCATTTTAATTCAAAATTTCAGTTTTAACTTTTTAACGAGTTTTTCACGATCTGAGGAACCTTAAAAACAAAAAAGGTAGACAGATTAGAATCCTTGAAATGGCAAAACGAAACTCAAAGCAAATGTGCTGAAGTACTTACTCGTCAGTGTGGTAGTTATTTTTCAGATTCGTGCAATGAGATTGGAGGTGTTAATGTTTTACATTTTTAACAATTTCCTGCTACAGCTCAGCCACCAGCCCTCAGTTGGTTTGCATGCATAGCATTCCCATCAAAGACCATAGCCATAGGTTACATTTATTTCTAACAACAATAAAAATTTCTAAACATTGTGATCATTCTGACTACCACAGGACCTCGTCATATGTGTAGAACAGCGTTTTTTGTGGTTGTGTTTTTTTTCCCGTCCCGCTAAGTAAAACTAGAGTGCCGGTAACAAAAACTGCATACTGTTATTTAAACCCAAAAAAATTAGCATAAATAAGTAAACAAAATACCCTTCTTCCTGCCATACAAAAAAAATCTTACATTTTATTCTTTTTTGGGGTGGAGGGGGAGGCTGGTCACTCCCCCCCCACCACCACTGCCGTAAGTCCATTGAACATTCGAGCCTTAGCTTGCAAATTTTCAACAACAATATATGCTATCACACTCACACATGCCGTACAAAATCAAGCTCCATAGATCACAGTTGTGTTCTTGTTTACAGCTACGGCATCACATTACAAAGGTTTATGCATGCAGTCGATTGTTGCTGGCCACTTTGAAACAATTCAACTCAGCTATGAAAGCCTGCATCTAGTAAATAAATACACTATTCTATCGTTTCTAGCTGCCAATTTCGCGGCCTCGAAATTAACAACGTTTAAATCTATATGCGTTTAGCTGAAACACTGATTCTTTCATTTCACCCTCAACAATCAACCTTTTAGCAAAGACATAATTACAATGGTTAAAACAATGCAAAACAATCAAAATGATCAATCAGGGTCCCGTAGCTCCAGAATGGCTCGACCAATCGAAGAACTGGTCTCTGTGAGGCTGAAGCCCAGGGAAATTTCTGGCTTAGATCATGTTTTAGATTTTAGGTAGGTGCAGGTTTTTTCTGAAACCGTGCCAAACAAGAACAACCACAACAACAGGAAGTGAACAGTTTTCAAATTTACGTGTGGCTTCCTACTTTTACTCTTGTACGAAATTGCGTAAAAGTTGGTATAAATATATCTTCCATACCTGTCTAATGTCTGGCCAAGTTTGGTCGAAATATATTGAATAAGAATGGAGAAATTTATAGTTTTAGTTTTGCTGTGAGAGTCGAATCCGACGAAACTGTGTTACAAGATTGGGATCCTTCCCTATGCCTACGGCACGTTTTTACCTCATTAATGCAGTCATTTATGCAAAATATTGCGTCACTTCCGCCTCTATCCCACTTCCCCCTACCCTGCTCGCGTCCACTCACTCTTTTCTTGCTGCGAACGCATGATTCCATGCAGGGAGGCGGGCGGGCAGTGTTTGTAACACAGTTTCGTCGGATTCGACTCAGAGAACTTACATTCTCCTGACGAGAACAAGTTCTCTGGGAGAATCTTCATTTATCCATTGCAGAATCCTCCTCACTGTGTTACAAGATTGGGATAGATTAGTAAGCTGTGCACACCCCGGAATCGCTCCGAAGATGGCTGTGGTGACCTTGGTCCCACTCAGTAATCAGCCTGTACCCACCCCCGAGACTACCCAGGGAACCCACTCATCCGCCACCTCGGCGTCTAAGTACGGGTCCCAGAAGAGGGCCCCTGCGCTCCGCAAGGGATACGGTCCCTCCCTGGCGCAGGCCAACAGCCGGACAAACCAGGCCGCACACTGCCAGTACGGCGTTACCAGTACTGCCCATTCAACTCGATCCACGACGAGCTTGTCGATGCAAGGTCCAATTAAAGGACACGGGGGAAAAGGTACGGGA
>JAHWFP010240499.1:0-15897 GCA_023313725.1 Lithobius niger
ATTTGTTTTCCTTTGCTGTTTTGACTTCGAATCAGTTAAACCTTACCTTAAGCATCAAACGAGTTCGTTTTTGTTTACTAATTCGTGCTACTTTGGCATACCATACAGTTTATTTTTTTTTTAAGTTTTGCATCTTTAGCAATCAGTCTAAGTCTTGCGTACTCTTTACAAATGCACTGAATTTCGCTCGCTTAGCTCGCTCATTTAGTGCAAGTTTTTATTTTGGTTTGACCGCAGTTCTGTATTAGCGGCTTTGTCCGTTATTTGCAATATAGGACGGCAAGTCAAATGTGCAACGGACATTTTAACTTTAACATGGGAGAGTAACGTGAAATCATTATAAAAATCAATTGGTAATAAGAATAATGCTTCCTCTTCACGTGCGGGTGAATTGTTGGCTCACCAACATTGTTAGCATTTGCTTAAACTTCAGGTTTTCCCACACCCCTGCACGGTACATTGGTTGTAGTTGTATTCGTCCAATTCTGTGGTATCCTGGCATTGTAACGGGGGTCTGTGTCATAGCGTAAGTAGCAGTTTAATATGAGCGAATAGCGTACAGGCTTCTTAGGCTCAATAAAGAAAAAAAAAAAAGAAAAAAAAAAACTTCAGGCGATGCGATGCCATGCATACGGCGTTTGCTGATTGACATTGTTGCATAAAAACAATGTTTAAAACAATGTAAAACAATCAATCTGGTCGTTTAGAGCTCCGTAACCCCTAAATCACTTGACCAATTAGAAAAGTCCTTATGGAGAGGGCACATCTACAGAGCAATACCTATAAAATGAGCCAATAACCAGCGTTATAGGACAAATAGTTTGATCTGTAGACAGCGTAGCAGAAACGTGTCGTGCCAACAAGAAGAAGCCAAAAATGAAAATCTCGATTCCAGCTCAAGTCCTGATCTACGCTATGACAAATCGAAAATTAATAAAAGTTGGTACACGTGTTGGCCAAGTCCCATAACGCTCATATACCAAATTTCAGTGGAAAATGTAGGAAGACGGCGGAGAAATTAAGCATCGAAATTTCGGCTTTAACATGGGAGACCGAGGTCAAACCTTACAGTAAAGGCTACCACTTTTACTAATGATTAGTATTTCTTATTAGTACTGCAGACGCACGGATTTATTTAATGTTCTGTTTGGCATTGTTGCATAATAACAATGTTCAAAACAACGTAAAACAATCAATTTGGTCGTTAGAGGTCCCTAGCGCCTGAACCACCTGATCAATTAGAAGAGGTTTTATGAAAAGGGCACATTTGCAATTACAATGAGCTAAGAACCAGCTTTATTCACCGCATGGAAGAATTTAGTTTCGTGATACAAAAAAAGCGTTGCTAGTAGTACGTATTAATTAGGCAAATATCAACGTTATTCACGTCGTTTTTTCAACAAGAAAGCGTTAATCTGTGTCACTAACAGTGACTTTTATGTCGTCAGGCGACTAGTCTCCCGATCAAGCAAGTTTCAGCCTTTTATATCGCATCGTTATTTATCCTCAGATTTTTTCTGAAAACAGCCAAACCATCTTAGCTGTACATACACAACGTGTCTCATGGTCGCCATGCTCATATATATTTCATCTGGATGTTATCGTTAATCTTGGTGGGCGACACACTAGCGTGTGTCTTGATGTTTTTACCGTATTACAGTTTTACCTGGATAGACGTTAAATTCTCAGCGAAGACAAATTCTCCTCCTTCAAAGTCGTCATTTAAGTAGAGAATGGAGCTGAAAATAAAATTAATGTTATAATTTTAATTTAATAACAGTAAAAAAAAATCACTTGTCACTGGTTCGAATGACAATGAATGAATTAGAGGTGGGAAGAGTCTTTGGATCACCGGATCAACTTTTTTTAGTAGGTTAGTGGGTTAGAAAAGTTGACCTAATTTTGCCCCGCGGCAGTGATTCTGGGTAGGTTGGGTAGTTGGACTGTTGGGTCGGCCCACTCAGTGCAAGTGCATCAGAGTTATAATAGCAAAGCTATTTCCGATCGTATGGTACACACGGGCAAGATTACCCAAGATGCCACTCAGAGTCGGACTGGGTAGCAAAGGGCGCTTGTTCCATTTAGAGAAATGAAGGAGCAGGGGCGCCACGCATTTTACCAGGAATTCAAGTCTGACGGGTCTGGAGAGCGCTCTAAGCTTCCCAAGCATTGTCCAGGGAAGAGCCCAGGAGCCTTTGCTTAATTTTAATATTCTACTGGCTTTGAAGAGCGTCAACACGTGTAGTGCCGTATATTTAAAGCATTGGCTTTTTTATGAACTTCTTTCTTAGAAGTCATGGGTCTTTTTTTTTTTTTCTTTGAATGGGGTAGGGGGGAGGAGTTTAACAAGAGTGTTGAAAATGCAAGTAAGGGTAAGGAGAAAGAGGGGGATTTGTGCCTGAAGGAAAGCTCAATAAATAGACATAAATCGCTGGAAAGCTCAACAACGGAAAAGATTTCATTTTTCTTTCGCGTAGGGGTAAAACAGAAGGCTGCCCATGAGGCGCCAAAAGTGTGGTAACCATAGGGCGCCTGTGCCAATGGCACAATGGCAGTATGGCCAGTCCGATCCTGCTGCCACTGTTGGTGACGACACTGCTTCGAAGTTGAGACAGTGGCGTACTTTCACAGTGTTAGCTTGCGATGGTTCTTTCTATCTGTTGACACGATAAACAAGCCTTGTGGACTTTCAGGTCCATTGTCGATTGGATTTTGGCACACTAACGCACTCTAAAGCTATTTATACGTTTTGAGCACTCCAGCTTACGTTTGATAATGAGTCTTCATTCGTTAGCTATTCAGCTTTGCGTCGCTTCATTTTATTGATCAAGAAATATCAACATCCAATGATATGCAATATTGAGTAAAAATGGCGCGAAAAACGGCAGTGACGTCAAAAACGTTCGAAATTTGAAAAAAAAAATGGCCGCTGTCTTGCCAACGCATTTCGCAACAATTTAGCACTGTTTCTCGCCCTGCTGCAACGAACTACTCGAGTTGGAGAAATTTTGGAGTGAAAACTACTACTTGCTACCCTCGTGAATTCATGAACTCCTGGCATAAATAAACTTCGGGTTGAAGGGCACGTGAATTCGGTCAGCGACCACCGCTTGCCACCATTATAAATTCAATGGTGCAAAAAAATAAACTTTGGGTTGAAGGGAACTTGGTTAGTTGCCACCGCTGTCCACCATTATAAATTAAATGGTCGTCGACTCAACAATTGAATGTAATGTTGAATGCAATGTAATGTTCAATTTCGCCTTCTTGTCGAACACGGTAATGACAACATAATTACCGATAATTGGCTAATGAGCCCAATTAGGTTTGGAACGCACAAGGCGAACTTTACAATGGCGCGAAAAACGGGGGTGACGTCAGATACGTTCGAAATTTGGGAGGGGGGGGGCGGGAATGGCCGCTCTCTTGCCAACGCATTTCGCAAAAGTCTAGCACTGTTTCCCGTGCTGCTGCTTAGTATTGAGTGGACTTCCCTAAGCTGTATGTAATCAAAGGACCGAATGGTAGTCCACAATTTTAGACGAGAATAGAAACCCCCTAATGCCAATCATAGCTGTAAATTAACGCCCTCGTCGTCTTCTATCGTGTTGGCACAAAAAAGCTTTTCTTTGTACAAAAGGGCTCCCCCTGTGCAGCACGCCACTGCACGGATTATTACAGAAGTAAAAAATAAATAAAAAATATATATATGCAATCGGTTCATCTGACGTCATCTGACGTCATCTGCAAATGTACTAAAATCTACGTTAAAGAGAACGCACCCATTTAATGCACGATTAGGGTGTAGAATGGATAGGGAAAAAGTTGAAAATAGTTAGACAATGGAGTCAAATGGGTGCGATTTGGACATGGAGACAGACAGACGGACATCAGGACAGGAAGAGAAGCTCCTTCTCCCTCTGCTTTGTGCTGAGCGTTACTAAAAGTTGCTTGTTTTCGGTTTGGTAACAAGTTCTATATTACGTTACAACCTAAACCCGTAACCAATACCTGTAATCTCTCTCAATGAATTGAGAATGTATCTTTAAGCAGGTTCCGTCTGGTTTTATGTCACAATTATCTGCATGGATGCCGTGACCATACATTTCGTCACCACGGGTGTTATTTGGATCTGAAAATGAACAACGGTATGGTAAAAAAAAAATGGTTGAATTTTTTTTTAAATCACTGTTAAACCTTTTATATCATGGCGATTTCCTATTAACTAATTTTTTTATGTTGATTAATGTTTTACGTCAAGACGTTTTAACCTTTACGTTCATTTTAATGTTGAATAACCTTTTTAATTAAGACGATTTGCCTATATCACGATTTTTTTTAACAGGAACCATTGAAATCCTGATTTGGTGAAATTCTGCAGGGGCTTCAACTAAACCTTGAGACCAGGTTTTCAAACTGCAGTGCTGCTGCGGGTTTTAAACCTGGGGTGTTATGGCTGGTTTGTCTACCTGGGTGTTATGGCCAGGATTTATACCTGGAGTGTTGTAGCTGGTTTCATACTTGGGGTGTAATGGCCGGGTTTTATACCTTGAGTGTTGAGGCTGGTTTCATGTTTGGAGTGTTAGGCCAGATTTTATACCGTGGGTTTTGTGGCTGGGGAATTATGGCTGCGTTTTAAACCTTGAGTGTTGTGGCTGGTGGGGTGTTGTGGCTCGTGAGGTGTTGTGGCTGGTTTTTATACCTGGTTTCTTACTTGTATAGTTAAGGCTGGATTTTACACTTGGTAGTGTTACGGCCGGATTTTTATATCTGCAGTATTATAGCTGGGTTTTATACCTGAGGTGTTACGGCCGTGCTTTATATCTCGGGGGTTGTGGCCGGATTTTGCACCTGAGGTGTTATGGCCGCGTTTTTTACACCTGTTGTGTTATGGCCAGCTTGCATACGTGCTGTGTTATGGCCTGTTTTACACCTGTGGCGTTGCGGCCTGGTGTTATGACCGAGTTTTACACCTGGGGTGTCTTGACCAAGTTTTATACCTGAGGCGTTCTGACAGAGTTTTATACCTGGAGTGTTTAGTCTGCTTCGTTGTTATCCTCCCACCCCACCCACCCCCTTATAAAATGCGTTGTTTAAAAACTGGATTAATTGATACGAAGCGCATTTTTTCACAAAACGTCGGTATTTTGGTTGATGACTTTTTACACCCGTTGGCCCTTCCTAATCAACAACAAGAGACAACTGAAGAGCTAGCAATAAATGACCACGAAACAAGAAACAACCCAAGAGTTTAAAAGCAAGCAACTACAAATTAAGAAAAAAAGAGTCGAGAAGAAGTGGCTAAAGAGACACAGAGAAAGATGGATGGGGCAACGTCCGGATCCTCACCTAAAATTTTTCTCGGCGTCACTCGATTTTTTTGGTAAATGAACTCAGAATACAAGTGTTTATACATGTGTAGAAGGATATCTTTCCTTGAACTTTTCATTACTTCATGGGTTGGTTGATTTTGGTTTCACCAGATTGTTTGAATTGCATATTGGCAGTCACACACATGCTACCCACTAAAATTTACAGCTGGTATATACCTTTCGTACTAACTGCTACAAACACTCCTTCGCAAATTGCATCGTGCAAATCGGGAACGACATAACTAACTGCAGGTGAGAGTTGGTCAGCCTACACCATCTCTGAGTTCATTAAAGGAGGGAATCCAGCTGTGTGATCTGAAAACACATTTGGATCGTCAGTTTTAGGTCGTGTGATTTATTATTCAGTTTTGCTTCCTAGCAGTTCCATCCCAGCTGTCATTTGCATGAAAATAATCCGATATCACGTTAGCAGTTGCTCAAGCTTTTATTAGATTTAGTTAGATTCAGGGTTAAGAGAAACTAGCGGAGTCGCTCGCTCATCCGCGTCGTCTCGCTACGCTCGAGGAGTTTTCATGCTGCAACTCTTGTGCTGCTGACAGATATTCCACGTCTGAAACGATCAAGCAAATGGTCAGAGTGCAGTACGCGTTTTTCGTAAGGCTTCACTGCATAAACAAATGATAACCATAAATCATTCCAACAGTCTGACCATCCGAGAGCTACGTTCGCGTCGAGACATGCTTCTAGTATTTTCTTTGATTCCAAGAGCATCACAAAATCATGTGCTAATTATTTCGACGCAAACTAATCGTAATTATTGCTCACAGTTCGTCCATCACATTCCTAAGCGCGCCAGCATTTCATCTATATCATTCAAAACATACGATTTGTTGTTTGCACATTTGTACGTCTTCTAGAAGTCTAGAAGTAATCCCCTCTGAAGGTGAGAGATGGAAGATTGAGAGAGAGCAAAGCGAGACACACAGTGAAAAAGTTTACTTTACGTGCAAATCGCTCGCTATGCTCGCTCAATCCACGCACAACCGTGCTTCAGAAACACGAATGTTTGGCGCCCTTTTAAAACCAGGTTTCCACGCATCAAGTCAGTTGATACAAAACCAATTTTAATATCTATATGTGTCACGTTTCAAAATACGTCATCCGTTTAGGTTATTTTTTGTGTGCATCCTTCTCCTTATTCGGTGCAATTAAGTTTGCGAATGTTTCGGTGTGTTGATATCACTCCTTTGAAGGGCTAAACCATTCGGAACTTGGCGTCCCCTTTCACCAGTTTTTGTTTTTGTTTTTGTTTTGATATCACTTCTTTTTTTTTTAAACTGTGTATTGACTCAACTCCCCTACCGTGCAGATGTGTAATAAAGTGCCACGTCAACAAGAAATTGGTTTTTAGCAATTTGTAACTACCTTTTGTCTATAGGCCGAACCATACTCAACTTAGTCACCTCTTTGTAGTCTTTTGGTTTGGTTTTAATTTTGTTATGATTTGTTTTATTTAGTTAGTTTTGGTGTGTTGATATCACTCCTTTGAAGGGCTTAACCACTCTCAACTTGGTAGCCTCTTCACCAGTTTTTGGCTTTGTTTATTTTGCTTTGTTTTTACAGTTGGTTCATTTTTTGTGAAATGGACGTGAATACAATTTCTTTGCAACGTTGTTTAGATTTATCATGATACACTAGTGTGTGTCTAGGCACGCACGTCAGTATACACGTTCTCATTGTCTGAACTTTGGCCGTCCAATGAGAGACGATGCCGACAATACTAACAATGGTTGTAACAATATTTACGTACTTAAGGCGCCCTCCCACGCCATCCCCGTTACGCCCCCGGGCTCCAAACCATAAAAGGTACGCAGTTCGTATTGTACTGCACCCATTCGTCCAATTTCACAGCTGGAAGCCTACCCGTTATCTCGGTATCGATGAATAATCACCCTATGGGATTTAACATGGAGATGAGCGGATTAGCTAGAGCTGCTAGCTAGTAGTAACACATTTCCAACGTTATTGAGGGTCAGATTTTGCATTGAAAAGCAGCTTTGCTGGCATTCCTACACGAGTTAATTTTTGTGCGCGACACACTAGCGTGTGTCTATACTACATACGCTATAGCATGAATTTTTCTTTTGACAGTGTTAATTTTAATTTTTATTTGTTGAGGGGGGGGGGTTGGCGAGATGTTAGAAGTCAACTGTCTCTTCCCCACGCCATTTGCTGTTTCCAGCAATAAAATTTCCCTTATCTAACAATTATTCGCTAGACACAACACAAAGACTTGCCGGCGTTCGCTTACGGTGTTTTTTTGCTATACACAGACACAGCACATTGTGGGATGCATCCACGGTACCCCAAAGGACGTACAGGAGGAAGTCATTCATAGCAAACACCTCATGTTAGTTTGGTCTGTTCGCACAACTATCCGGCAACTTGTGATAAAAAGGTGCCACTTTGCATACTTTCACTTTATGCCCATGACGTCTTTGATAGGGACCCCACAAAAAAAATCAATTTAAATTCAATATGGCTGCCATTTTCAAAATGGCGGATTACATTTTTTGAATGGCATACGTAAGTAGTTCATGTGTTTTTTTTTGTTTTTTTTGTGATTGTGTTTTAGGTTAGAAAGTAGCCTACGTAGTTTAGTTTTAAAGAAATCAATTTATATTCTGTATGGCGGCCATTTTTCAAAATGGCGGGGGACTGAATTTTAAAAATTGAGTACGTTAGCAGTTGAGGTGTCTTTTTCAATGTGTTTTTGGTCAGAAAGTTTAACGAAACTATTTAAAAGTATGTACTTTAAATTTAAAAAAAAAAATCAATTAAAATCCAATATTGCGATTATTTTCCAAATGGTGGACTAAACCTTAAAAATGGAGTACGTAATCAGTTAAGGTGTTGTTTTCTATGAGGTTTTTTGGTCTGAAATAGTTTATTAATGCACCACTGACTTTTTTTCCATTTTTTACAGGTTAACTGATAAATGAGATGGCTACACAGAAGAAACTTAAACGCTGTTTGTCGTAACTACCGGTTGAACATCGTGATCGAAAACAACAGAATGCAGGGTACATTACATTAACAGATACCTTGGCGAAATTTAAAGAACTTGGAAGTTTACGGAATGATATAAAAACTGAATACTTTGATGAAGGAGAAACGATACCCTGCGTTCCTTTGAAAAACGTAATGAACGTTGGCATAAACAATGTACACTTAAAGGCCGGTTGCCACCAATTTCGCATTGCACCATCTATAGTTTGTTCCACATTATGTTTTCAGAAAACTGACTATATGACGACTCGTTTCCTTGTGGATATCTCACTTGTAAACTCAGCAAAGTTACTGTTAGAGTTTACGAATGGGATGTTTACGGATTTTTTGCACTCGTACTGGAAGAAAACGTGGCGTCATACAGTCAGTTTTCTGAAAACATAATGTGGAACAAAGTATAGGCCTATCGAATTCTCTTTCGCAGGAAGTGAAAGAACGCACAAAGAAAAACTTTTAAACACAACAGACAAGCCATGTGACTCCTTAATTATTGAGTAAAAATCTGGTACGCCCTCGTGCACCTGGAAACAAGCTATAAAGATTAACGATACTGATGTCACTAGATGGCGCCACGGAAAATATAAAGAAATCTTCTAGCGC
The DNA here is from genome assembly GCA_023313725.1 of Lithobius niger. Lineage (NCBI taxonomy): Eukaryota > Metazoa > Arthropoda > Chilopoda > Lithobiomorpha > Lithobiidae > Lithobius > Lithobius niger. The sequence continues at coordinate 9,003 of JAHWFP010240499.1, forward strand.
CAACTAGTGACACTAAAATCGTTAACCATTATATCTCGTTTCCATGTGCACGAGGGCGTACCAAATTTTTACTCAATAATTAAGGAGTCACGTGGCTTGTTTGTGACATTTAAAAGTTTTGCTTTGTGCATTCCTTTGCTTCCTGCGAGAGAGAACTCGATAGGCCTAGATGCTGCAATCCTAATTTGGTGGCAACCGGCCTTTAAGTACAGCACAACAAATTTGAACCGTACTGTTCAACGTCCTGTAACCAGGAAGTAAGAATTCAAGACAAACCACTGTTTTCTGGAGGATCATAAACAGTGACACTACGCCAGACACGTCAAGCATCCACGCCATCTCCAAAACTTGGATAATATTTGTTTTTTATGCAGTAAAGGACCACTTAGGAGTCAGCCACTTAACCATGTAATGTTGCAACTATGGCAGTTGAAAAATACGTTCGTGAAAAAATATCATTCGTAGATAACACTAATTCACATGCTATAATGAAGGGTACAGATTTAATTCCTTTGGAAGCTAAATACCACATGAGATGCATGGTCAACCTACGCACCAAAGCTAGATCTGCATAAATGAAAAACAACAGCATGGTGATGATGTCTGTCAGTCCATTGGTTTTGCACACGTTGCATAATTTATAGGTGAAAAACTAGTTTGTGAAGACACTGAGTGCATATTCCCTAAGGGGATTATCTTTAAAATGTACGGGACAAACCTGATGGAACTCACAGGAGAGAATGAACAACCAGACGTTAATACAACCGGATTTAGAGAGAGTTCTCTACCATTTCCCTCAATGGTAGAAAAGACCAGCAAATCTTCCATTGAAATTAGCTAAGGACTGAAACACCACTTTTCTCAACCTCATAACAAATCTTTGAAATGCTTTGGCATCAGCATCACTGTTTTCGACTACTACATCTTGAAAATATTTATATTATCTCGGCCTAGAAAATTTTCTTTGTCGGTCTTCTCAGCCTGAAATTGAGGGAAATTGTAGAGAATTCTGTAAATCTGTAATTCTGTTGATTTTTCATTTCTACAGATCTTGCTTTGTTTCATAGGTTGACCACGTATCTGAAGTAGTACTTAGCTGCCAAAGCAATTAAATCTGTACTTTCTTTTGTAACACGTAGATTAGTGAGTGATATTTTTTTCACAAACTTACTTTTCAACTGCTAAAGTTGCAACATGGGTATAGGTAGCTAATTCCAAAGTGGTCCTATACTGTATTAAAAACAAATATTGTGGGTAAGTCTTGGAGATAGCGTGGATGCTTCACGTGTCTGGCGGGGTGTCATTGTTGAAGATCCTCCAGACGACTGGTTTGTCCCCATCTTAAAATAAAGAGAAATTGTTTGAGTCCCACACTTTTTGCCGTTGCCATTAACGACGTGTTAGTTAAAATGCAAACTACACTCAACATAGTTTGTTATGCAGACGATATGGAAATAAGGTTTGTAGGGGATGACCTCAGCTCATTCGTTACTCATGTGCAAGATGCATTGGATGCCACAGTTTTGCATCTTGGCGGAAGGGTCTGTTTCTAGCCCCAGCTAAAACATAAGTTGTTGGGTTTTCTCGCTCTACAACCGTTCGTGCCACCCAGTACACGTGATTGTAGAAGGTTGTAGAGGGTATGATGATACCCTCAATGCCGACAGCTAAACATCTGGGCATCATTTTAGATGAGTGTTTAGAATGGACCCCACATGTAAAGCAACTTAGGGGTAAAATACGAGTACGCACTCCCATTCTAAAGATCTCGGCATGACAGAAAACGGTCCGTAGAGGCTCACTCCTAGCAGTTTATTGTGCCTTCACCAGGTCGATGATGGACTATCATCTGCCATTTCTCAGTACATCATTGCGCCATTTGCTGTCTCTACAAGTCCCAGTAAATGACTGTTTACGACTAATAGCTGGATGTTTGGTGACCACTCCAGTTCACTCACTTTGGGTAGAAACCTGTGAGACGCTGCTGCATCATCGTGCTACTGAATTGCTACTTGCACTATGCGTGCGAAATTGGAGTAGAGAGCCAACTTACCTGATAAGAAGGATCCTCTCAGTTTACTGTGATGTGAGTCAAAGGACACATGGACAATTAGGAGCTGCTGACAAAGGAGTTTCCCTTCTTTTAATGGAATCGGATATGCATTTACTACATGTAGCATACGTGTGCTGCCCCCCCCCCCCCCCCTTGTTAGTAGGTCTGGTGCCCGTCTATAGCGACGGTGTTTGAAAAAATATACAGTATGCGAATTTTTGTGTGATGCATCACACCTGAGTGCAACTACGATGGGTGAAAATGATGTATTTGTCCCATCGTGGGAAATACTGCTTAAAGCGCCGTCTTGTTGAAGTAAATTCTCACGCAGTATGTGAACTAGAGGCGATTTCTGTAGCCTTAAATGTACCTTCGGATCTTAGCCTCCCGTCTTTCTTGACTACGTAGCGACTGACTCAATGCCCAGCAGGTCCTAATTTGGGCCGAAATGGTTCTTTTTTTAAAGCCGGAACGGCGTTCCGGTTCTTTTAAGGGCAACATTTCACCTGTACTGAAAAGTCTCATCTTTCGAAAATTTTCGCAATTGCATATTAAAGCAATCGACCCTAAAACCAAATTAAAATCACTATGCCATTTAGTGAATATGATTTAACTCAACCTCATCCATCGTAACAAAACTAAATGTTGTTGCTTAGACCTAATGACTGACTGATAGCGGTTCTTCCTTGGGAAGAATGGGTGAAGTCTTTCTGTGGCCGCGATCCGCTATCAGTCAGATCCTAGTTTCCCGGTTTCTCTTGGTAGTCTCATGCCGTAGCATCGCGTTGGAGCTGGAGGTGTTGCAAATATTTTTGTTGATAATATTTTTTTGGCGTTTTATAAGTGTTATAACGATAATAAAAATAAAATAAGATCAGCAATAAAAAAAACTTTGAAAGTTATTATTCTAAATTAGGCCTATGGCTTTTTCATTATTTTTCTGTATTTGAGTGGCTATTTTTCTGTGTCAATCCTAACTTGAATCCCGTAAAACGGTACGTACATTTTTTTTTATTGGGGGAGGGGGAGTCGCTTCCCCCACCCCCTTCCCCGGCACATCCGGGAAAGGGGCAAGTTAGGATATTATTTTGTTCCCCCAAAATGAATAAAAAAGTAAGAGCGTTAAAATCTTCAAAAAAGGTATACCTTCTAGAAACCAGAATAAGTGTTGAAATAGGTAAAAACGTTAAAGCTTCCGGGCTCTGCCCCAGACCCCCTACAGCTGTGGTTTCGATGCGATGTAAATGACCGTCCCTTCCTACCTCTGGAAACAAGTGACAGTTCCGGTACTTGACTAATTAGAAATTAAGCACTGATGCCCAGCATTTCTAAGCTGCGCAGTTCAGCTGCATGTTTTCGTATGAATGACCCATAGATCTAAGCGATTTGCTGGAAATTGTGGGCAGCCTGCCATTCTGCTGAAGTAGCACTTGTGTGAGTGAAAGGTCATGCAGGCAGTCATGGTAATGAAAGTACAGATGTCGCTGCGGAAGAAGCAACTAATTTTGACACAACGGGAAGATCACTGGTTGTTTCGGTAAAAACCAAACGCATAGCGCTCAGGGACTGGACTCTTCGTGATTGGAACAGAGAGTGGGACTCGGTGGTCTCGCGCTGCACTCTTTCACTACACCCTTGCAGTTACCGTTCCATCCTTGACAACCTGCCCAACTGGGTGTCGTGTTTACTGAAGCGCTTGCGTATGGGACACTCACTTCTGCCGTTTCATTGGCAGAGACTGGGTTGGGTTGAATCAGCCATCTGCCAGACATCTGGAGTAGTGGTAGTATTGAACATTGCCTTTTCGTGTGCACACAGTATGGTCGTCAACGGATCAGAATTGCATACTGAATTGCGAAATTGTCGACTCCATGCAGTTTGTTGCCCACCCTATCATTTGATCGCAATTCTGCCACCAGGCACCCAGCAATTGCCGCATTTTGCGCATCCACTAAAATAAGGTTGTGATTCTCCTTATCCCCTGAATCCCACATCCTATTAGATTTGCGTGTAAGTTCGTGTATTATATTCTTGTTGAGATTCTCACAATTGTACACATTAGTGGTTATGCACGCCGACTAGTACACACGACACACGCCATGTTGTGCTTCGGTGTAATGCAACTTATGTAGCATACAACAGTTCACAGTGTCAGTGATGGTGGTTGTGCACAGTGGTGGTTTCGTTTCTGTAGCAGAGGTGCACAGGCACAGGGTAACTTGTGAGTGCCGGTGTATAACATTAGCACACCTACAGGCGGTGTCACAAACCACTAGGAATTATGCTTCAACGATTGTGCACAGTAGGAACTTCATTTTTGTAATGCCTAGGGATCACGGTTGTGACGGACTGTTGTGGTGATAAAGACCTGGAAAATACAAGACTTGTCTAGCATGTCATGCAGTCGTCAGGTAGTGCAAAAAATTGAGGTGCAGACAGTGCTGGTTCTGTAATGGTTCTGCATGTTTCAGTGTGTCTCACTGGCTATTGTGGTTTGTAATAAGTTTATGTTAAGTTAGGTTGTATAATTGGGCGCATGGCTCCAGGTCAAAGCCCTAATAAAGTCATATTCTATTCCTTGCAGCTGGCGTTAGGGCTTTGTCAGGCAGATGACCAAGTGTGGTTAACACTCGCTAGCAAACTATTTGAACATTTTTTTGCAGCTGGCGTTTGCTAATGGGCTTTGTTCTCTAATTACAATGTTTAAAGCAATGTAAAACAATAAAATTGATCTTGCAGGGTCCCGTAATTCCGGAATGGCTCGACCAATCGAAAAAGGTCTATTAGAGGATGAAGGAAACCGAGAAATTTCTGACTTAATGTTTCAACGGTGCAGCATTTTTTTTTTTTTTTGAAACAGTGGCATAACAACAACAACAACAACAAGTAAACAGTTTTCAAATTTACGTGTGGCTTCCTACGTTTACTCTTGTACAGAATTGCATAACTTTTGGTATAAATATACCTTCCATACTTATCTATATTCTGGCCAACTTTGGTCGAGAAATATTGAATAGGGACGAAGATATAAATTATTTTAGTTTTTCTGGCGGGAGGGCTTCAATCGTAAGCTACGTTTGATATGTTAACATATCAAAAACCAAAACTGGTAAAAGGGGCCGCCAAGTTCCGAATGGTTGGTTCGGCCCTTCAAAGGAGTGATATCAACACACCAAAACATTCGCCAAGTTAATTGCACCGCTTAATAGTTCGAAGGTTAAATGAAAACTAGAACATTGCTACTTTCGGTAGCAATGTTCTAGTTTTCATTTAACGTCAAAAGTATTCAGTGCGATTGAGTTGGCGAATGTTTTGGTGTGTTGATATCACTCTTTTGAAGGGCCAAACCATTCGGAACTTGGCGGCCCCTTTTACCAGTTTTGGTTTTTGATAGCAAAAGTTTCTTGGAATTCTGTCAATCTAATTCTAGTTTTCTGTTCGTCGCGTAACGCAAAAAAAAATAAAAAGCCGTTAAATTTGACGGGATCACACCATCACATGACACATTTCAGGAATTTCAGGAAAAGGTATCTACTTACCATCTACAGCCGTACGACACACTAGGTGAGTGAACTCGAAATATGTCTTCTTGCCAAAATACTTTTCGACGGAATATCTTCCTTTTTCACTCATCGACAGAAACAGTTGAGTGGTGTCTGGGCTGATTAAGCCCAATTTTGTAAGCTGAAAGAAAAGGCAAGAATTTCGTAAATAAATAAATGCAACAACCGCTTATGCTTAAAAATCATGACGCCACGAGCTTTCAGTAAGACTAGAGCGAGGGGGGATTGGGGGCATAAAGCGATGGTTGGAGAACGAGAGACACATTGTACTTGGTAAGCATAAGCCGTAATAACCTATGCTCCGATTTTGACATTAATATAAGGATGAAAGTGCGACATTGGTTCCAATGATGTATACAAATCTACCGGATATATTTCTAAACATTCAGGCACGCAATACAGGCTGGACTGATTATATTTTTTTTACCCCCTTCCCGAGGAAAATTTCTGCCTTGGAGAAAAATGGAGCACTGTCGGAAATAGGGCTACTTAAAAGGCCGCAAGTAAAATGGGGCCTCCTGACCAGCAAACAAAACCACAAGTGCAAACAAGGTCACGAGTTTAATTTCAACCAGTTAACTTCCGGTCTTGGTCACAATAAAAATGATTAAAGATAATAAAAACATCAAAATGGTGCTGCAACAACATCAAAATGGTGCTGCTCAACCATTTTAAGCTCAGAGTGGCTGCTCCTGTTGTTGCAGCACCATTTTGACGTTTTTATTATCTTTTAATCATTTTTATTGTGACCAAGACCGGAAGTTAACTGGTTGAAAATTAAAATCGTGACCTTGTTTGCACTTGTGGTTTTATTTGCCGGTCAGGAGGCAACATTTTAATTGCACCCTTCAGCAACAAATTTAAGTATACTCAATTAAAAGGCCGGTTGCCACCAAACTAGCATTGCAGCATCTAGCCCTATCGAATTCTCTCTAGCAGGAAACAAATGCACTAAGCAAAATTTTCTACCACGCCCTCGTGCACCTGGAAACAAGTGTAAAGATTAACCATATTAGTGTCTCTAGATGGCGCTAAGAGATTTTATTTTTATTTTTTCGTGGCGCCATCTAGTGACACCGTATCGTTAAACTTTATAGCTTGTTTCCAGGTGGACGAGGGCGTATCAAATTTTCACTCAATAATTAAGGAGTCACGTGGCTTGTTTGCTGCGTTTAAAAGTTTTGCTTTGTGTATTCGTTTGCTTCCTGCGAGAAAGAACTCGATAGGCCTACATGCTGCAATTTTAATTCGGTGGCAACACTCGTGTTTTGGCCCATTA
>JAHWFP010240500.1:0-37710 GCA_023313725.1 Lithobius niger
CAGTGCAGTGGTCCGGGTTGCCACTGCACCACACATTACAGAGATGTGAAACAATGAATGTACCATCACCATCATCGTTGTTAATCTATGAAGGCCGCCATTTCGAAATTATGCTTACCATCGTCCAATTTTCTTCAAATTGGGAACGGAGACTAAATAGTTGATTTAAATTGAGACAGTGTACGTACGATAATCACTAATAATTGCAAATGGCCGCCATGTCCAAATCCAACGACGTTTCGAGACGAACCAAACAATAGCTATGCCTACTTCCCCCCCCCCCCCCCGCCTTACTTCACAGCAACATCTACTCTTAAAGATGAGCAAATCTCGTGCAACCCTAATGATCCTAAAGAATACGCTCTTCCAAAGTTTGCTCAAAGCGGCGCTAAAGGAGGGGGGGGGGGGCTAAATTGCTAGAACAAAGCTTTACGTAAATTATGAACATTCCCTAATGGTGCAATAAATGCACACAAATCATGAAATAACTCCTGCCAAAGCAATATAAATTATGGTAATAACACATTATAACATGGATTTTTGCAACAATGGGCCGGTATAATTGATTTAATGCACACTTTTGGTGAAGCGACGTACGAGAAGCTGTGCAACATCCTCGTGGGCTTCGCCCCTCAGACGTTCCACAGCTTCTCGCACGTCGCTTCACCAAAAGTGTGCATTAAATCACTTATACCGGCCCATTGTTGCAAAATCCATGCTATAACGATTACTTGTTTTCCAGGATGCAATTGTGCGTTGTCGAATAGTGTTCATGTGCGAGTCTACTTGTTCACTATAGTAGCTGAATTCAGATGTCGCTAATAATGCAAACGCCAACTTTTTCATGGCCGCAAAGTTGCACAGAAGTTCGTTCCAACAATGAAAGTTGATTTGCTTTTGGTGGTATTTTCTTTTCAGCCCGTTACTGTGTTGAGGCCAAATCTGCTTCTCTCTTGTACCATCAATTTCTTTAATTATTCGTCATTCAATTCTTGAACATACCTCAAGCAATCGGTTCTGACAATGCCCGAGAGTCATGCATTTCACTATAGCCACACGTCATATCAGCAATGGACTGCTCCCATTGTTCATAATAAATTGTTCATGATGTTTGTGGGCCCATTGTTCGTAAACAGAAAAAAATCAAAGCTGCCGTGGTGTAAAAATATATACGTGTGTTTATTTTGTTACGGAAAAATATGTCATCGTGCACTAAATTTCGCGTGCCACAAGAAAAGCCCTGCGTGCCACCTTTGGCACGCGTGCCATAAGTTTGCCATCCCCGGACTACACTGTTCGACTTCATATCCTCGTGGCTCATAAACGTTGGAGGTTTGTCACACTTTCAGTCGAAGCCATAAGATGATAAAAGACAATTCTGCTAGGTAATTCCAAACAAATAAATAACTAGAATAATATGAGCACAAGGCATCACATGGCCTTATTGCTGAAAAAGCCAGGGAGGTTAGACTTGAACCAGGGACATGGGACAGTTGTGCTAACTACGGGAATGGGAAGAGAGAGAGGGAATTGAGGCTTCAGTTTCCCAGAAAAAAAATCATCATGATGCCAGCAGGCCTCATTTCTTTCCGACACTGTGAAACCTGACCACACAAAACCACGAAAATGCGTTGGGGGACACCAGCACCTGTGAGTTTGCCCGATACCCACCATCTCTCGGTGCTGTCCTTCTGGCATCGGCTACGGAGCACATGCGATTTTTTGGCCGGATGGATGCGTCAAGGGGTTACCAACACAAAAGTCTTGATTTTATGGTTTTTTTTTCTTCAAGATTTTTAATTTGAAGTAAAATGTTAATGCTGCTTTACGACGCTGATATCAACTTAATTTTTAGTTGACCAGATTATTTATTCAGGGTTCGTAAACTAACTTGAAAAGGCTGGAATTGGGTTAGGTCCTTTTCCAAGCCTTCAAACGTTTGGAATTTTGACAAATAGGGGAGGGGGATTGAGGCTTAATGGCACGTCGACAGCTTGGTAATTAGCGCCAACCTCAGTCACAGTGCAGTGGTCCGGGTTGCCACTGCACCACACATTACAGAGATGTTATTCAAACCCTTGATCTAAATCTTGTCATACATCTGTACCTCCTACAAAAATTGAAAAACACCGGACAGGAGGATAGACTTATCGTCCAATTGACGCGCAATGTCATGCGGAAGATGGAAACGACGACAATCAACAAGGAAGTGCCGTACCGTAAGTGGCCGACGACACCAATAACATTCAGGAGGGTCAACCCCCCGCAAAAGGAAACAGTAAGTCGGGTGTGACCAATGCGCAAATGGGCCAACACAACCTCTTCACGGCGACTGCGACGACACGCCAGGGGATTGCCTTGATTCTCGTGTGATTTGAGGCAGGAAGGGACTCCCCATCTTTGCCGGCTTCTTGTAAAGTTTATAGCACCTAGCAATGCTATACGAAGTGGAGGGGGTGGAGGGGGGTGGCTGGCGTACCAATTGACTACGTTATCTAGAAATTCCCATTTAAAAATAGGTAGGGACCGAAGTTTACGCTGAACCCTACGCCTCATGGAATGACTGAGATTTGCTCTCTTGTTTGTCATCGTGAAAAAGTCACATGGCAACGTCAGCTTTGCCAAAACATTATGGAGATCAACGTAGTGGAATTTCTACGGGCAAGCCTAACCCTGACCCAGTTCGCGATCTTACTAAACAATGTGGCCCTCTTAGAAGCTGAAGAGCTTGGTGATAACCCCTCCCGAAGGGAACAATGACGAGATCCGTCGTTATGAAGCAGAAATAGTGTTTCCCGAGATAACTCGCCAACTAAATTCCATGATACGTTCCGTGAACCGGATCATTTCCTCAGCCCGTCAACGTGAAGGAAGTGAGTAGGTTATTTACACTATAGCCGTGTATATTCCTCTTATCTACCCCCCCCCCCTTTCTCTTTCCTATTTTTTTTTCTAGCAATAAGACAGAAGAAATGAAATGCAACAAGCATAACTTTAGGAGCATCCCTTGGCCGTAAGGGACTGATCACTTACAGAATCCGTTTGTATTCTAATTTCAGGAAATCAAGAAAGGGTTCGTCGCCCACGCTGCACCACTTGTGGGATACGAAGGAGCAGTGCGGGCCCTTATCCTCGCAACGCCAGAGGGGACGGCCGCAGGGGGAGGGGGATTGAGGCTTAATGGTGCGTCGACAACTTGGTCATTAGCGCCAACCTCAGTCACAGTGCAGTGGTCCGGGATGCCACTGCACCACACATTACAGAGATGTTATTCAAACCCCTAATCTAAATCTTGTCATACATCTGTACCTCCTGCAAAAATTGAAAAACACCGGACAGGAGGACAGACTTATCACCCAATTGACGCGCAATGTCATGCGGAAGATGGAAACGACGACGAACACCAACAAGATGGTGACAATCAACAAGGAAGTGCCGGACCGTAAGTGGCTGCCGACACCAAGAACATTCAGGAGGGTCAAGCCCCGCAGAAGGAAACAGTGAGTAAGACGAGTGTGACCAACGCGCAAACGGGCCAACACCACCTCCTCACGGCGACTGCGGCACGCCGAGTGCCATTCCTCAAGAGTGCCTTTAATAGCACGCAACTTATTACCGACTTGACTTGACTTGACGGCCGCAGGGGCGGCTCACCCCAACCTTCTACCGCCTAGCCACCAGCCGGAGAAGGACACTATCTAATAATGTGTTTTATCTAATATGTGTTGTGTGGAGGATAACCCTTAGAATGTCCATCGTAAAGTAAAAGTTAATACAGCTTGTTAAGAGAGCTATCCACTTTTCGTCTTTATTCCCGCCATCGTCTACCCAACCATGGAAATAAGCGTTTCGTGAAAAAATTTATCCAGGCAACCGAATATAACCGCAGACCCCAAAATTTTCTGTCCAAACAGTACTGACAGCCTGAAAACCCCAATTTCCTCATAAGCTGCTAATTTAATCGTTTAATTAAAGCTAGCAACGTTAAATTCATAGACAATCCCATGCCCTTATTTCCATGTATGGGCATTTTTATTTGGTTGCGTGTAAGGTTCTTTCCACGAAACGGGATTTTATTTTACTTTTAAAAGTGAAAAATGCGATATTTTCTCAATAGGCTTGGAATATCATAGGTTAGGTTAGGTTAGTTAGACTTTTCTTCGACGCCCCGCCCCTAACCAGGGAAGTCCCTAAACGAATCGATTTCGGAACGGTAAATAAAAAACGCAATGCGTTGAAAGCTTTAGGCCGTGCAGCCAAATGGATGTTAAGCAGACTTAGCTGACTCCCAAAGCAAGTCCAAAGTCTAATCACGACCAGGCTTACGATTTCTTGAGTAGACTTACTTTTTGAGCACGAGCCATGAATTGGCTTTGCCATTATGTATACTAAGTGAGTGAGGCTCAAACTTTACAAGTCGTTCTCACAGTGAAGCCTGAGTCCGTGCTCAACTCATGTTATGGTGTCATTATGAATACCAAATTGCTAAGCTGAGCTCGCTGAGCCGTCATTATGAATCTGGCCCTAGGAGTGCTTGAGAGATGTAGCACTGTACCAAAAGATCTTTCTCAGTTCGTGTTGTACCTTTTTCAATGTCAGTAATCCCGTGGAATGCTGGGGGTAACATGGTTAACATATGCTTTTAATATGCGATCAGCGTTTAAAATATTGATCAATCTTACTGTAGGCTAACTGGTGTTATAAACTCAAGCACTTGATAGACACCTTTCTAAATCAAGTGAAGTTTTGGTGAAATATTTTTAAGATGAGCGCAACAACGGATTACCACATAATCATCAGGTTTTAGTGAATAGGGTGCTGCTTTCTTGTTATAATAGTGTTTATAACGTTGAAAAGCATTTTCATTGTAGAAGCTTACTAATTCCCAAGCTGCCTGAAGTCTCGATGTCAGGCGTATCAGAATATTTTCCGAGTTGTAACAAATTTGTGTTGGTTCAAAAATTAACGATGCAGGTAACCTTAAATCCTGTCCGAACATCAGGAAATGTCGGGTAGCCAAAGTTGCAGAGTGGACAGAACCATTATGAGCCAAACAAACTACAGTCAAATATTCATCTCATTCATCTATGCATGACACAGCCACTCTTCTTAAAATTTCTTCACAACAGAGCGATTCACACGCTCTACCACACCTCCTGGCCAAGAACAATTTGGCATAAACATTATTTGTTGTATATTTAATCATGTCGTTAACTCTTTCATCAACTGTGATTGGAACTCTCCACCGCAATCGTGCACGAGAGCCTCGCAAATTCCAAACCGTCCAATCAATTTCTTATACAATGCTTTTGCAACAGTGATTGAACGTTTATCTAGTAAGGGTACAATCTATCAAATATCTTGAAAAACTGTCAATGCATGTAAGGATGTAACAATTCGAATTCTTAGTTTTAAATAAAATCCTTATCAAATCTAAAACCTACTGCTGATTAGGTCGTTTTAATGGTTGATACGCCCTAAGTCTAGCCTTAAATAGGCGACGAGGGACCTCACTATACTGACAATACCACAAGTCTTATTAAGGATGTGTAAGATTATATTAAGAGAAGGCCAGTAGCATTTTGACTGAATTTGAGCAATGGTTTTGGCCCTGCCGAAATGTCCACTTGTCGGTGTGGCATGGTAATCACGAATGCAATTAGTTGTCAGCGATTTTGGCACCAGCATTTGAGCTTTGTACCAAACAGTACCCTTTGCTGGTTAAGGTAATGGTAGTGGGGGGGGAGATGAGGCTTAATGGTAATGGTTAAGGTAGCAATTCTAATATTCTTTGGCACATAATCATGGCTGTTAATAATCACACTGTTGCAAAAGTATAACTCCTTTGCTGCATAGGCTGAATCGCTCAACTGAAATATTGTCTGATCAATGCAAAACAACCTTATCTTGCTGGCTCTTAAAAAATCAAAACCTATTAAAATCTCAGCATCTTCAAAAACTCCATCTTCAACAACTATAAATTCATGCATAGTTGAAAAATTACATTTCGAAATTTCTGCCACAAGTTTATGGAAGTTTCTAGGATATCATATCCCAATAACAACTCATTGATTGCTATCGGGGAAATGGTCTCCTAAAATGTGTTCCACGAGTATGGCGAAAAGGTGCAAGTGGTTTGCAAAACTGCACACTTGTCGCAAGCAGAAGAACAACGCCGGAGTCGAGACGGTAACAGCTCCGCCAAACCCCAGCAAGCTAAAGAAATGTCTACATTTTAAAGAAACATGTGATTTCAAAAGCCGCCATTTCTATGTACAAGTCTAGACGAAGACGATGTCCTCGTGACCCCGACCAAAAAAGTAATCAAGAATTGTGTTGGTTTTCGTAGTGTTAATACAAGTGAAATGATTTCCGACCCTGCGCTCAGTGTTGCTGTTGTGAAGGCACACTGCAAAGTCATCTCTATTGCGGTATCAGTTAAAACATTGAGGTTTGTGCATTCACAGCAGGCAAGTTAAGGATGTTGCTGTGTGCGAATTGAATAGCAAAAAAGTGTGGTGGAAAACATTGAGGATATCACAGATGTTGTCAATGAATGTGATTTTACAAACAATGTTGATTTTATTGGTATCAGTTACACTCTGAATAAGAAATGCTGTATGTGCAATAAGCCAGAAGAAAACACCACCTTAGACGGTGGTGCATTTGTTAGTTGTCCTCATTGTAAGATTAAGTAATCGGAATCAAAACTATATCAGTTTGTGGTTAAATGAAGAATGATGTGGAAGGAATGGCATGTGAGCACGTTTATTTGCGCCTGCACCTTAACCAATGGCAAACACCTCAAGCGCTGCAAATAAAAAAAATAAAAAACTAAGGAAAAGTTAACCATTCAAGCCACAGAGCAATACCGGCAATACAGTAAAACTGCTATTAAAGATGCCATGTGGCTTGCTAGATTGAATAAGTTGAGACATCGTTCACCACCATCATACCCTAGCATCATGCACCTTGTTCACCCAACTCTAGCCGACCAACTGAGTAGAGAGTGGAAAGTCAAGACCAACCCTGCTCCCAGCTGGCCTTATAGATCAGTGGAAGTGAGTGACCGTACCATTGCACCAGCCGCGAGCAAAACAACCAAATGTGAGAGTAAAACAAGGAAGAAAAAAGAAGCCTAAAGAAGACGAAGAGTGTTGGGCCCAAATTTTTTACGAACTGCGGGGCTTATTGTTTGTTGAAAAGTAGCTAAACAACAGCTGAAGTGAACACTGAATTAGCCTGTACTTGTGAACGATGATAGCAAAACTGTACGATCCCTTTAAGCCACCATTATCACTATGACAGTTATAGTAGCAGTAAGTGTATGTTTGGTATTAGTGAAAGTTGCACTTATCCAACACGAAAACTTCTTTTGTCTACCATAGAAAAAGTACTTTTATCATCATCACTACAAGAATCTAGAAAGCGACACCATATTGGAAACCGACAAACAAACGAATAGCATGTAATTTGCGTGACGCCACAGTGTTGACTGCAAACAAGCAGTACAGAAAAAGTATGATGTTCGGTGAAGGAGAAGTTTCTCACTTCCCTTGTTTGCTGAAAGAGAAATTCGGAATCGAGCAAGAATGTCTAATAGTGGAATGGCGAGTGCAGCCGTGCAAGAATGTAAGAATGTGCCAAAAAGAAGAAAAGTAACTCGCATGGTGGTTGAATCATAACGCATAAATCCCTCTTGCTTTCCTTGAGAGCTGCACGCCTCATACTTTGTTTCAAGAATTTCTTTCGATTTCTGTGCGTTATCCAGTTACTGATGGTTAAATATGCTGTAAATATGGTACTTTGAATAATGTTCATCAAGTCCAAGAGGGACCGACAACATTTTCATTTGATCTGTTGGACTGCATCCGAAGGTCGTACAAGTCAAAACAATGCTGCATGCCTAAACTTGCAACCATTCTTCAACGGGCTAGACCCCGTCACTTTCCTCAAGTGGCTGGAGGGCTGCAGAAGTTGTAGGTTTCAGTTTCAGTATGGATAAATATACCAAATGGGAGGGGGGGGGGGAAATGAGGCTTAATGGCGCGTCGACAGCTTGGTCATTAGCACCAACCTCAGTCACAGTGCAGTGAACCAAATGGAATAACACATGCTACAATCTCGGTTCATAAATGGATGTGTAAAATACTAGGTACCAACTAAATTATCCATTTCAGACAAATGCAGAAAAGACCTGATGTAGCAAAGAAGTCCGGAGCACTGTTTACCAGCATGAGACCAGAGATGAGAATGGGGGGGGGGGGAGGATTGAGGCTTAATGGCGCGAATGAGAATGATTCAGTAAAGCATGTGATGAAGAGTACGCTCTATGGGAATTGAACAGAGGTTGGGATGGAAAAGGTGGAAAAGATCACAACTGATGTTAGAAAAAAAATACTTCATGTTAAATTCGATACCTCCGATGATGACGTTGCGTCTGAGTAGTGAGATCATTGGACAACTAAAGGACAAGTTTACAAAAGAAAGAAGTATTCAGCTGCAGATCACAACAGTTCTTCCCCAAAGCAATTCAATGCTTGTAACTTTATGGTACGCTAGGTAAAAGCCTATGTCAAGGAACAAGGGATTCTGTCCACTGAGGCAGAAGTAGTAATACTTGTTAATGATTTTTATGAAAGCGGTGAAGTCAGTCGATTAATGCCAGGTAAAAAGACTATGTTTTGGTGCCAACAAGATGAGTGAAATCACATGTTCATGAACTACTTGGACTGTGCAATCTGAGAGAGACGTATCAAAACTTTAAAACAAAAGCTTTCTGAACAAAAAATTGGATTTGCAAAATTTGCCGAGCTGTAGCCTAAAAATTGTGTTCTTGTTGGTCCCACAGGGACACACTCTGAGTTTGCACATGATGATGCATGTTGGAGGCAAATTTGCCATATTAAATGCAGATTAGGACGTTCCTTTAAAATCGTATAATGAGAGCCTTGCGAAGATATGGTGCAATCCACCCCCCCCCCCCTACCACCACACACACAGAATATCTCGTGCTACTTTAGGTAATGTCAGTCATGCCCTTGAACATCAGCCATGACGGAAAGTATTAAAGGTCTTCCGGAAAAATGCTATAGACAACATAACGTATTGCTAGTCAATTTCGGTGGCCCAATTCACTCTTGAAACTGTAATTCAATCTATGGATGAATTTGCGGATACATTATGTGAGCGACTGGAAATCTTTTTGTGTCCTTCATTTATAACAAAGTAGCAGTATTCTTACCTTTCTGAATCTAAGTAAAAATTAGGGCCTGGTGAATATAAATTGCTGCAGAATTGCAGACTTGCGTTAAGAATCTTAAGAATTCTTCCCCGGCAGTGGGGGAGCTGAGAATGGGGTTGAATTACCAGGGTAAATTCCTCCACAATTCTGGTGCACATGGATTGTAGCTGAGAGTTGTTCTAGTGGAACCCCTGCACCTCATCTTGTATAACAGAATAATTATCTCTTAAGTCGCAGATACATATTTTAATTGATTGCAGTCTGCCTTTATCTGGCAGCCTAGACTTAAAAAAATTCATGGTGAAAAATCCATTTCATTTTGTTGTTTCTGTTCTGTTGTTATTGTTTCCTGTTTAGCATGCTATGTCGGGTGAAATGTGGTAGTACGTGTTATTTTTATATCTAAAAAATGTTTACAACTCGTTGATTGCTATTGGGGAAATGGTCTCCTAGAATGTGTACAGTGTTCCGCAAGGACAGCAGAAAGGAGCAAGTGGCTTGCAAAACTGCACACCTGTCGCAAGCAGAATTACAATAGAGACGGAGTTGAGACGGTAACAGCATCCCCCAAACTCCAAAGAGCCGAAGAAAATTTCTACATTTAAAGAAACTAGTGATTTCAAAAGCACCATCTCTATTTAAAAATATGTCTAGACAAAGCGAATGTCTTCGTGACCCTGACCACAAAAGTAATCAAGAATTGTGTTGGATTGCATAGTGCTAGGACACGTGAAATGACTTCTGAGTCTGTTCTCAGTGTCGCTGTTATGAAGGCCGACTGTAAAGTCATCTCTGTTGCAGTAGTAGTTAAAACCTTAGTGTAATAACTGGGGCAGAAATAATGGTTGTTAAGAAAAAGAAAACATTTTAACATTGAGCTTTGTGCTTTGAATACTACAGTCAGTGCATTTACAGCAGGCAAGTTGAAGGATGTTGCTGTGAGAGAATTGAACAGCAAGAAAGTGTGATGGAAAATGTTGAAGATATCACCGATGTTGTCAATGAAGTGATTTTAGAATCACTGTTAAATTTATTGGTATCAGTTACACTCTGAATAAGAAATGCTGCATGTGCAATAAGCCAGGACGAAATGCTGCCTTACACGGTGGTACATTTGTTAGATGTCCTCATTGTAAGATTAAGTAATTGGAATCAAAACTATATCAGTTCGTGGTTAGATGAAGGAGGAATGATGTGAGCAGGTTGGTTATTTGCGCCTGTACCTTAACCAACGACCGACAAACACCTGAAGCGCTGCAAAGAAAATAAAAAATTAAGGGAAGAAGTCAAAAGGTCAATCATTTAAGCCACAGAGGAATAACAGCAGTATAGTAAAACTGCAGCATCCCTTTAAGCCACCATTATCACTATGACAGTCATAGTGGCATTAAGTGTATATGTCTGGTATTAGAGGAAGTTGCACTTATCCAACAAATTTTATCATCATCACAAAAAGAATCTAGAAAGTTTGCAAGCTACACCATATTGGAAACTGACGAACAAACGAATAGCATGTAATTTGCGTGACGCCACAGTGTTGCCTGCAAACAAGCAGTACAGAAAAAGTATGCTGTTAGGTGAAGGAGAAGTTGCTCACTTCCCTTGTTTGCCAAAAGAGAAATTCGGAATTGAGCAAGAATGTCTAATAGTGGAATGGCGAGTGCAGCCGTGCAAGAATGTGCCAAAAAGAAGAAAAGTAACTGGCATGGTGGTTAGCTGAGTTGGTTTTGCTTTGTCGCACGAGATGGAGAAATGCCCAACCCCTTCAACATGGTTGCAGACCCACTCCATGCTTGGCCATGATCGCCAATCTGTTGAAGAAAAATCTCTTAATGAAAAAGTCTCGGTTAATGATGATGGCGATATTGCGTATGCGCGCACATCTACAGATAAGGACCATACCATAGCAGTCATTGATGCTACGAAGCAGCCCCCCGAACTCGCAATGCTCTCTAGCCAGAGAATTAAATATTGGCAAGACCCGTGTGCAGAGAGTCCTGAAGGAACAGGGTTACTACGCATTCAAACCAGCGACACCTCAGTATTTGGACAATGAAGTTTTTGAAGTTTGCACAATGGGCTATTGAGCAGATAGATGCTGATTGACATTTTTTAGGCTTCTTGTAATAACTGACGAAGCTCACATCGAGTTGCACCATACACCAAATAATCGCACAAGTGAATATGCGATTACAAACCCACATATCACATTCAGCACAACCCAGGTCCAAATGTGTGGTATGGGTTTGTAGGAACAACAGGACGGTACACTGATTGGAGAAAGGTATTTGCAGCTATTGAATGACCACCTACGTCGCCTGACCTGACCTCTCATGATTTCTTCCTGTGGGGCTACGTTAAAGACCAACTTTCTGCAGCACAGCAACATACAACAGCTTAGAGAGCGTGTTACTGAGATGTTTGTCATTCAATCACATTCAATTGATAATTGATATGTGCTTCATACGTATATTTAACGCAAACAAAATTTATTGTACCCTCCAATTCTTCCTGTTACAGGAATCCCATGATGGACGTACCGACCGAATACATTGGAACCCTGAAAAGATGCAGTTAGTTGCTAAACTACTTACAGAAGAACTGTAACTATAAGCATTTTGCGCCCGAATGCACAGCAAGTTAATTAATATATTACATCGATGTATTGAGCTGCAGTGTTGTAGGCTTTCGTGACTTATGTGTTGTTTTAACCCATAAAATTATTTCTACCCTGTAGTTTTGGGACTGTTAATTGATATGTGCTTTATACGTATTTACCTGGTACAGGGGGGGGGGATTGAGGCTTAATGGCGCGTCGACAACTTGGTCATTAGCGCCAACCTCAGTCACAGTGCAGTGGTCCGGGTTGCCACTGCACCACACATTACAGAGATGTTATTCAAACCCCTAATCTAAATCTTGTCATACATCTGTACCTCCTGCAAAAATTGAAAAACACCGGACAGGAGGACAGACTTATCGCCCAACTGACGCGCAATGTCATGCGGAAGATGGAACCGACGACGAACACCATCAAGATGGCGACAATCAACAAGTAAGTGCCGGACCGTAAGTGGCCGTCGGCACCAAGAACATTCAGGAGGGCCAACCCCTCGCAAAAGGAAACAGTGAGTAAGTCGGGTGTGACCAATTCGCAAACGGGCCAACACAACCTCCTCACGGCGACTGCGGCGACACGCCGAGTGCCACTCCTCGACAGTGCCTTTAATGGCCCGTAACTTATTACCGTCCTGTCTGTCCCACAAGGTTTACCAAAAAGCGTGTAACCTCAGACGCAGAGTTGGAAAGGCATCTGAGGGAACAAGGCTGAGATCCCTACCGAGAGGGCCAGAAAGGGCCCCTTTCGCAGCAGAATCAGCTTGTTCATTCCCTGCTATCCCAACATGGCCCGGGATCCAGCAGAACAGGATATACCATGATGGACGTACCAACAGAATACATTGGAACACTGCAGGCATGCAGTTGGTTGCTTAACTATTTACAGAAGAACTGTAACTGTAAGTGTTTTGCGCCCGAATGCACAGCAAGTTAATGTATTGATGTATAGAGCTGCAGTGTTGTAGGCTTTCGTGGCTTGTGTGCTGTATGTTTTAACCCATAAAATTATTTCTACCCTGTTGTTTTGGGACTGTTAATTGAGATGTGCTTCATACATATGTTTAACGCAAACAAATTTATTGTACCCTCCAATTCTTCATGTTACAGGATATACCATGATGGACGTACCGACAGAATACACTGGAACGCTGCAGGCATGCAGTTAGTTGCTTAACTACTTACAGAAGAACTGTAACTGTAAGCATTTTGAGTCCGAATGCGCAGCAAGTTAATGTATCGAGCTGCAGTGTTGTAGGCTTTCATGACTTGTGTGCTGTATGTTCTAACCCATAAAATTATTTCTACCCTGTTGTTTTGGGACTGTTAATTGAGATGTGCTTCATACATATATTTAACACAAACAAATTTATTGTACCTCCAATTCTTCCTGTTACGGGGGGGGGGATTGAGGCT
Source organism: Lithobius niger (assembly GCA_023313725.1). Lineage (NCBI taxonomy): Eukaryota > Metazoa > Arthropoda > Chilopoda > Lithobiomorpha > Lithobiidae > Lithobius > Lithobius niger. The sequence goes on from JAHWFP010240500.1 coordinate 13,277, forward strand.
TAATGGCGCGTCGACAGCTGGTTCATTAGCGCCAACCTCAGTCACAGTGTAGTGGTCCGGGTTCCCACTGCACCACACATTACCGCAAACCATTAAACCGGTAACCATTACTGACCGCCCAGGTCTAGACTTTGTTAATTGCCAGCTGTAGCTGCCGCACGCAGGTCTGCATGCGAGCTACCCGATAGCGGAGACCGGAGTCATCGACAAACTCCTGTTACAGGATATACCATGATGGACGTACCAGCAGAATACATTGGAACGTTGCAGGGATGCAGTTAGTTGCTTAACTACTTACAGAAGTACTATAACTGTGAGCGTTTTGCGCCCGAATGCACAGTAACTTAATTAATATATTACATTGATGTATTGAGCTGCAGTGTTGTAGGTTTTCGTGACTTGTTTTAACCCATAAAATTATTTCTACCCTGTTGTTTTTGGACTGTTAATTGAAATGTGCTTCATACATTAATTTAACGGAAACAAATTTATTGTGCCCTCCAATTCTTCCTGTTACAGGACATACCATGATGGACGTACTGACCGAATACATTGGAACGCTACAGGGACAGGTAAGTTGCTTACCTACTTACAGAAGAACTGTAACTGTAAGCATTTTGCGCCCTTTATTTTCTTGTATTTAACACTATAGTTTGTCTCAAGTTAATGGTTTCAAACTATGTATGGTTTGTAAAAAAATAAAGGTGGATAACCAAAAAAAAAAAAGCACAACCTGAATTTTTTTGAAGTCTAGAACTTTGTACACATTTTACCTTTCGTTTGGTGTAGCCAAGTTGTGCTAGGTTATTTGCTATAACGCATCATAGCTGCATCAAAAGGAAGTTTAAACCTTCAGAATTACTATTAGTCAGGCGGCAGAGCCAAAGAATCGTTTAGCTTTTCATAAAAGCATGAAAATCAGCATGATGAATGTACATGCTTTGAAGATTATTTATAGATACTTCGAAATTGGAGCTACATCGAAATTTACCCAAGAGCCCTTAAGTCCAAGATGGCGGTCGAAAATGTTTTTATTTACTTTGACTGTAATTCCTTAACCGTTAACAAATCAAAAGCATAATGTACACCAAAAACGTTTAGCACACAATGCTGACCGGAAGTTGATATACATCCTTTACGTAAAAGCAACCAATCAACCGCAAAATCGTATTTCAAATATATATCATGCTTTTTTTTAATTAGACGTGTCACACGTCTAATTAATGCTGTTATGGCCAAAAAAAAGGGTGGAGGTGTGACCAATGCGCAAACGGGCAGAATTTATGGAAAGAACAGATCGCCATATTTCAGAATATCCAAAGTAGTTCATTCGGGGGTGGGGGGTGGGGGAATGAGGGGGGGGGGGAATGAGGCTTAATGGCGCGTCGACAGCTTGGTCATTAGCGCCAACCTCAGTCACAGTGCAGTGGTCCGGGTTGCCACTGCACCACACATTACAGAGATATTATTCAAACCCCTAACCTAAATCTTGTCATACGTCTGTACCTCCTGCAAAAATTGAAAAACACCGGACAGGAGGACAGACTTATCGCCCAATTGACGCACAATGTCATGCGGAAGATGGAAACGACGACGAAAACCATCAAGATGGCAACAATCAACAAGGAAGTGACGGACCGTAAGTGGCCGCCGACACCAATAACATTCAGGAGGGTCAACCCCCCGCAAAAGGAAACAGTGAGTAAGTCGAGTGTGACCAATGCGCAAACGGGCAAACACCACCTCCTCACGGCGACTGCGGCGACACGCCGAGTGCCATGCCTCAACAGTGCCTTTAATAGCTCGTAATTTATTGCCGCCCTGCCCATCCCACGAGGCTTGCCAAAAAGCGTGTAACCTTAGACGCAGAGTTGGAAAAGCGTCCGAGGGAACAAGGCTGAGATCCCTTCCGAGAGGGCCAAAAAGGGCCCCTTTTGCTGCAGAATCCGCTTGCTCATTTCCACCTATCTCAACATGGCCCGGGATCCAGCAGAAAAGCACGGTTTTCCGTTGGCCAGGCAAGCGGGAAAGCAAAGCTTGGACACGTTGTGTCAAGGGGTTCCGAGGATTGTAATTCGCCAAGGACTCCAGGGCACTCGTGGAATCACTAAAGACAATGAAATGCGTGCCCTGAAGGTCAAGGATCCATTCCACCGCCAAACCAAGAGCCAAAAGCTCTGCAGAGAACACAGAATACCCTGATGGAAGGCGATGGGCAACCGTTACACCCTTACACACACAAGCACACGCCACGCCACGCCAACGTCGGACTTCGACCCATCAGTAAACAGGCGCAGATAACTGGCGTACTGAGAACTCAGCCGCCGGAACTCCTGTAAGTACCTTGCTGGTAGAGTGGAACCCTTCGGGAGGGACGCCAGAGTAAAAAAGAAACTGCCACCTGGGACAAGCCAATGGGCAACTGGCATTCTCCCAAGCCTCAAGACGCAGGGCATTTCAAAGGCTATCTCCTGACAGGACTGCTGGAGCCTATCGCGGAAATCACCCTTACCCACCCTGCGTCTACCGACTCGCAAGTCTGGCCCAAAAACCATGGACCAAGCAGGGCTGGATTGCACAGCACGCAAACGCACAGCATACTGAATGGCAAGCTGTCGCCGACGAATGGCCAAAGGTGGCTCCGAGGCCTCAGCATAGAGGCTGACCACTGGAGAAGTTCGAAAAGCCCCAGTCGCCACACGCAGCCCACTGTGATGCACAGTGTCCAACATCCGGAGAGTGGAGTCACTAGCCGAATCATAGACCATATACGCATAATCAAGTTTGCTGCGGACAAGGGCTCGGTAGAGGCGCAACATGGCAGCGCGATCAGCACCCCATGAAGTGCCCGACAGGACCCGCAAGATGTTAAGCGCCCGCAAAGCCTTGTCTTTAAGCTGACGTAAGTGTGGAAGCCAAGACAACCTTGAATCGAACACCAGACCCAGGAAACGTGCCTGTGGGACAACAGGAATCTGCGCCTGCCCCAAATACAGGCAAGGATCAGATACTGCTGGGAGGCAAGGGTCAGATGTTTCAACAGTTGATAGTGAACACCATCAGGCCCCGGGGCGGAGTCATGCGACTTGGACAAAGCTGAAACAAATTCCTGCCAGGTAAATGGTAAATTGTACTCCTCTAGCCCATCGGAGCGAAAGTCAAAGCGAGCCTCTTCTCTATGCTTAATCCCGAGGAAACCAGGATCATAATGGTCATCACTCGAGACCCGCGCAAATGCAGACGCAAGACAATTGGCGATATCTGGCACAGAAGAGATCACGGTATTCGCCACCTTCAGCTGTGAAACCGGGGAAGGCACGCTCCTCCCCGAGATCTGGCGCACCTTCCGCCACACCTGCTGAGAAGGTGTGGAGCGCGTGATCGACGAAACATAAGCTGCCCACGAAGCACGTCTAGCCTCACGGATGACATACCTGGCACGGGCACGACAGCGCCTAAACGCTACGAAGTTGCCAGTAGTCGGGCTGACCGTGAATGCACGCAACGCTTGCCGGCGGGCCTGAATGGCCTGCCTGCAAGCAGGCGTCCACCACGGAACAGGAACCAGCCGCGGCTGTGTGGACGTACGCGGGATAGTAGCATGAGCAGCAGCAAGGACCACATCAGTGAAATGAGTGGAAAGTTCATCCACATCAGAAAAGTCCTCAACCACACGCTGAAACACAGCAGCCTCAGCAAAGGCTGACCATTCAGCACGCTAAAGCGCCCACCGGGCAGGCCTGGAAGCCACAGAACCCCCTTGTGTTGTGGACAACACAATGGGGAGGTGATCGCTTCCATGCAGATCGGCAGTGACAGCCCAAGTGAAGTGAACTGGGATGGCCAGCGAGCAAAAGGCTAAGTCCACCGCTGACCAATTGCCCGTTGCCAAGTTACAGTGTGTCATGGCTCCATCGTTCAGGATCCAAACGGACCCCCTCCGCATCCACTCCTCAAGGATCCTTCCCTTGTTGTCAGTATTAGGTCCTCCCCACTGGACATGGTGGCTGTTAAAGTCGCCCAGCAAGAGGAACGGGGCAGGAAGCTGTCGAACCAGATCCTCCAGGTCACCAACCCCAAAGACCTCATCCGGTGGCAAATAAAGCGAACAGACAGTAATATCGAATTGGAAAGAAACTCGAACTGCTACCGCCTGAAATCTAGTGTGCAGAGGCACACTGGCATGCGGCTGAGAGTGTTGAACCAGCACTGCAACACCACCATGTGCACGTGGTACAGGGTCCGCATCCAGACGGTAGACAGAGTAACCCCTAACAACCGGATTATCCGACGCCTTAATGAGGGGAATGAGGCTTAATGGCGCGTCGACAGCTTGGTCATTAGTGCCAACCTCAGTCACGGTGCAGTGGTCCGGGTTGCCACTGCACCTCGCATTCCAGAGATATTATTCAAACCCCTAACCTAAATCTTGTCATACATATGTACCTCCTGCACAAATTGAAAAACACCGGACAGGAGGACAGACTTATCGCCCAATTAGGCAGATAGCGAAAATCGGTCAGATTCGTTGGCCGGTTTTGCGCCTGCTCTCCGCTGTTTGTTCTCTGTCGGCTGGTAAGCATTGAGTGTGCGTCTGAATTACTTACGTGAGACTATGGGAATGTCTAGGGAAATGTTTTGGTGCTGCGGATGCTTCTAAAACTGTGCTTGTTTTTCGTGCTTCGTGTTTTGTTGCAGCCGCTGTGGTGGTTGTTTGGGTGTTGATGGGCGCAGCCATCTTGGCAACTTGCTGGTGTTGGTTCAATCCCAGGCTGAGGACTCTGCAAATTTTTTATTTTTTATTTTATTTTTTTCCGTGTTTTATCGGTGGGTGCCGGGAGGGCTGTTGCTTTGTGCACCTGGATGTTTTCTGTGAAGAGGTGGTTTCTTTTTTGGTATTTCCTGGACGTGGCGTGAAGGAGAACTCAGATTGCATCCCCCCCCCCCTTCTCCAGGTGATAGTTTTGGAGAGGTTTTTGCTTCCAAATAGTAAATGCTTTGTCCCCAACGTGGGTACCCCAAATTTTGGGCGCAGGGGTCGCGACTCAAGACAGAAAACAATTTATTTTGATTCAAACCAATCACCTTTTAATGTTCGTCTGGGACAGCAAAGTACCCCAACTTTCGAATCGACAAGCATTGGCGATACAGGCGGACCACCACAAATCCAGGATATTTCAAACAGACTATTGAACAGATTAGATAGTTTCAACCTTGAAAAGGATTTGGATATTGCCGAGTTGAAGGTCGAGATGGATAAAATGTCGCTGGGGATCATGGAAAACCTGGAGACAAAATTTTCAATTATTGAAGAGAGGTTTGCATTCTGGTCACAAAATTTTTTCGCAAAACACAAGAAAATACTAGATGATTATGCTAAAAGCATGTACACTAAAATTGGGGAAAGGCTCAAGTCTGAGTTTGATTCTTTAGACAAAAAGCTCGAAGTAGGACTAAAATTGCATATAAATGGATCGCCAAATAATACGAGTCCGGCACCTGAACATTGCACTGCAAATGTATCAGGGGAGATAGCTGACCTAACAGTTAAAACTGAAACTCTCAGATTGCGGGGAACTAACAATTCTTTCAGCTCATGTGGACCACGGCGGAAAGGATGTCAAGGTGCTCGACGATAAAAATTTCGACGTAACAACACAAATGGGAAAAAACGTTACTTTTCGACAAAGGAAAAACAAGAAGATTCTAAAAAAAAGACATGAGAATTTGGCAACGTGTGATAAAACACCAAGCATTGAAGGAGTGGATAAGAGCTCGGTGGACGATGCCAACGGAAATGCCCCAGACACAACCTCCCATGTCACGTCTCTATGTAAACATAAAAATGAAGAAAGGAACCAGAAAATACATATACGGTCCCAGTTTTTAGAAGAGGCTCCTAAAGGGACAGAAGACCAAGACGAGGACTGTTTTTCTGCGAATTTGGATAAATGGTGTGAGCAATCCACGATCATTGGGGATTCAAATGTTAGAGGCTTAAGGGGTAGTAACCACCCTGAATCGAAGACCTGGACTTTTCCGGGAGCAAAGATTGAAGACTTACCTGCAAGATTTCATGTAATACTTGAAGATAGTGCGAAATGCGGTTCTTACATAATCTGCGCTGGGTCAAATAATGTTACTGAAGACCCGCCAAACCGCATCGTAATGAAGCTAGTAGACTGTGCAACAACGTTGAAGATCGCTTGCCCAAAGTCGAGGATTACTATAATTGGATTATTCCCTAGACTGGGGCGGGAAAATTGGGAAATAGATCAAAAAATTATTCATACGAATTGTCTCTTAAGAAAGACGTGCAATTGTGCATGAAGAACGATTTTTCCTTTGTGTCACTCGATAAGGAAATCCTAGGTGACCCAACCTTGTTAGCTAGGGACAAAATACACCTAACTAGTAGAGGGAAAACATACTTACAACGTGAGATTGCATCTATCCACGTGCCCTTGGAAAACTAAGGGTTATAATTGGGGAAACCCATGTCGTCAATCCACATATGTGCCAGGAAAATGAAATTCAGTCTTTTAGGGGTTTATCCTGTATTTTAATTAATGCTCGCAGTATCATTAGAAACATTGGTTGCTTCAGGGCTTTGACTGATGCTGGTAAACTTGACCTTGTCTTTGTTGTGGAGTCATGGCTTCACCAGGACTTCACGGATGTGATGGTGGCTAACCTAAATTATTATTCAGTTGTGAGACGTGACCGTGGCAGGAGAGGGGGAGGCCTACTGTTCTTACATCGTAAAAACGTGGCCGCCTTTGTAATAGATGTTTCAATGGCTGTGGAGGGGATTGTGATATCTTTGCCAAACGACAGACTAAATTTTGTTTTTTGCTACCTGCCTGACAGCAGAATCACTAGTGAGGTAAACAATATTTGTAGTTTTATTTTGAAATCTTTTGTGCCTGGCCAGACAACCGTTCTACTTGGAGATTTTAACTTGTCAACTGTCGATTGGGAGAGAAACTATGCGGCTGATCCAAACCACCGACTCTTCACTGAGCTGGTTGCTCCTCTGGGTATGACACAACTGGTTAAACAACCAACGCGCTGTATAAACATTCTCGATCTGGTTTTTACGCATGATGATCGCTTGATTTTCGATCTGGCGGTGGGAAGCCATTTCGGAAACAGTGACCATTGTGTTGTAACCTTAAAAATAAATCTACTAAATGGCGAAGGAGCGCCTCAAGTTGATAAACTCTGCGGAGGTCATTCGAAATATAAGATAGATTTCCCCAGCCTGAGGGCATCTCTTAGTGGGTTGGACTAGGAAAACTTGATTTTCTCGATCCATCCGTCTATAGACTCTGCAATCTGCATGGACTTGTTTCTCGGCAATTGTGGCAAACCACATAGAGGGGGGGGATTGAGGCTTAATGGCGCGTCGACAACTTGGTCATTAGCGCCAACCTCAGTCACAGTGCAGTGGTCCGGGTTGCCACTGCACCACACATTACAGAGATGTTATCCAAACCCCTAATCTAAATCTTGTCATACATCTGTACCTCCTGCAAAAATTGAAAAACACCGGACAGGAGGACAGACTTATCGCCCAACTGACGCGCAATGTCATGCGGAAGATGGAACCGACGACGAACACCATCAAGATGGCGACAATCAACAAGTAAGTGCCGGACCGTAAGTGGCCGTCGACACCAAGAACATTCAGGAGGGTCAACCCCCCGCAAAAGGATACAGTGAGTAAGTCGGGTGTGACCAATTCGCAAACGGGCCAACACAACCTCCTCACGGCGACTGCGGCGACACGCTGAGTGCCACTCCTCGACAGTGCCTTTAATGGCCCGTAACTTATTACCGTCCTGTCCATCCCACGAGGCTTGCCAAAAAGCATGTAACCTCAGACGCAGAGTTGGAAAAGCGTCCGAGGGAACAAGCCTGAGATCCCTACCGAGAGGGCCAGAAAGGGCCCCTTTTGCTGCAGAATCCGCTTGCTCATTTCCACCTATCCCAACATGGCCCGGGATCCAGCAGAAAAGCACGGTTTTCCGCTGGCCAGGCAAGCGGGAAAGCAAAGCTTGGACACGTTGTGTCAAGGGGTTCCGAGGATTGTAATTCGCCAAGGACTCCAGGGCACTCATGGAATCACATAGATAACTGCTGTTTAGCATCAAGCAAGGGCCCCAATTCCGGCATAAGTAAATATCCAGCCTTTTTACATAAAATAAAGCGTTGCAAATTAAAGATGTGGAGGCAGTATAAAATGGATAAAAATCCTGCGAAACTGCTCGCCTATAACACCCAGAGAAAACTGTTTTCCGTTTTGACTGAGGAATGGCATAGTAGAAAGGAAAAAATGGCCATTCAAGAGCGAAACCCAGCAGCCCTTTTCAAATTCTACAGATTAAAAACAAACTCATCCAGGACACTACCGCCTTTCAAAGTGGATGGCAAAAATTTCTAATTGATGACTTCTCTAAGGCGGATGCTCTTAGTAAAATTTTTTCCGCAAATACTATAACGGATGATGGAAGCCAAAATCTCGCTTTCCCGCAAAATTCTAAACCCGAGGAAACTTGCTCCTGGGTAAACTTTGCGCAGGAAACGGTTCTTAAAGCTATTCAAAAAATGAAGCCGAGCCGGTCTTGTGGTCCGGATAAACTTTCAGCTTTTTTGTTGAAACAGATAGCTCGTGAAATTAGCCAACCACTACCAAAGTTTTTTACCAAGTCTTTTGACCTGGGTAAACTGCCAAATATCTGGAGTCGTGCAAATGTGGTTCCTGTTTTCAAAAAGGGCTCACCATCAGACCCACAAAACTATCGACCAATAGCATTGACCTGTGTTGCATGCAAGATCATGGAAGCTATTATTAGAATACCCTTCTGGCTTTTTTAAATGCATGCAGTGTCTTTCGAAATGATCAGTTTGTATTCCTTCCAGGCAGGTCTGCCGCGCTCCAGTTGCTGGCTGTCCTTGATCGATGGACCTCCGCACTGGATGTTGGCGTAGCTAGTTATACCGTATACTTCGATTTTAAAAAAGCTTTCGAGTCAGTAATACATCGAAAATTGCTGCGGTATTAGTGGAAAACTTCTGAGTTGGCTCGAAGCTTTCCTTAAGTATCGCTCTCAACTAGTTATAATAAATCAAACCTCTTCTACCAGAGAACTGGTACTCAGTGGTGTCCCTCAGGGGTCGGTTCTCGGGCCACTTCTTTTTCTCATTTACTTAAATGACTTAAGTCTTGATATGCCACCTGTTTTTGGTGTAAATTTTGCGGATGACATTAAGATGGGGACCGAAAATCTTATAAACAGTACGTCTTTATGCCTTGAGGAGGCAATTTCCGAGGTAAATTTATGGTCAAATAATTGGCAGCTGCCACTTTCCATCGCGAAATGTCTTACTTTTCACATTGGAAATACTAATCCGGGATACCCCTATACCCTGGATGAACAAGATTCGAGATCTTGGCATTTGGTTCACCAAAGACATGAAGTCGTCGTTGCACTGCCAAAAGGTGAGTGCACTGGCATTCCGGCGTTTGGCTGTGGTAAATAGATGTTTTACGTCTGGAAATTTGAAAAATAAAATTTGGGCGTTTAAGGTTTTTGTGCGCCCACTGCTTGAAAATGCAACACCGGTATGGTCGCCGAATCTCGCAAAGGACATTGACCTTATTGAGTCAGTCCAAAGAAAGTTTACAAAAAGCCTCCCAGGGCTCCGTGATTTAAACCATATTGAAAGGCTTGTTAGGACTGGACTGGAATTGTTGGAGTTACGCCGAATTAGGTATGACCTAGTGTGAGGGGCTTAATTAGCATTGATATGCCCTTCTTTGACCAAGTACAACATCGCCATGTAACACGTGGTCACCCATGGAAGTTAGCGGTTCAAGGATCCAGTCGCGACTGTAGAAAAAATTTCTTTGGGGTACGAGTCGTCCCTATCTGGAATTCTCTAAAATACGAAACTGTGTGCAAGGAAACCCTTGAGGGATTTCGCAAATCGCTTAAATCAGAAAAACTTCAGCCTTTTCTTAGTCGGCCATTGTAAGCGACAAATTTCGTCAGGAATTTCACTCCCCTTCCCCCAACCCACCCCTTCTTCTCGTACGGTATTAGCGGCTCACAACCCTTCCGGTAACCATCCGCATTCTAGTGGAAAATGTATATTTATTATTATTATTAATTGACGCGCAATGTCATGCGGAAGATGGAAACAACGACGAACACCATCAAGATAGCGACAATCAACGAGGAAGTGCCGTCCACACCGATAACATTCAGAAGGATCAACCCCCAGCAAAAGGAAACAGTGACCAATGTCGGGTGTGACCAATGTCCAAACGGGCAGAATTTATGGAAAGAACATATCCCCATATTTCAGAATATCCAAAGTAGTTCATTCGGGGGGGGGGGGGGGGATGAGGCTTAATGGCGCGTCGACAGCTTGGTCATTAGCACCAACCTCAGTCACAGTGCAGTGGTCCGGGTTGTCACTGCACCACACATTACAGAGATATTATTCAAACCCCTAATCTAAATCTTGTCATACAGCTGTACCTCCTGCAAAAATTGAAAAACACCGGACAGGAGGACAGACTTATCGCCTAATTGACGCGCAATGTCATGCGGAAGATGGAAACGACGACGAACACCATCAAGATGGCAACAATCAACAAGGAAGTGCCAGACTGTAAGTGGCCGCCGACACCAAAAACATTCAGTAGGGTCAACCCCCCCGCAAAAGGAAACAGTTCATTCGGGCTATTAAAGAGCTTGAAAGAGCATTTTGGAAAATCACTATACGCTTTCGACGCTATGCCATTACCTCTTTACCTTTAAATGAGCGGTCCCTAGCTTCACTAACCGATATTTGTTAGGATTTACAGAACTAATAGATTCCTATCTTTCAGCCATGAGTTGCGTAATGATGGCTTTAGTGACATAGTATAAGTGCCTCCGTGAATAAATCACAATTACTCCAGCGTGAGTGGATACTGACTACTCATGATGGAGTAACTGTCAATACAGTCCTTTGTTCGCCAGGACTAGTGACACATGGCGTACCCAAGTTCATTCAGACCCTGTTGACCTTACGTGGTAAGAACTGTTTTTTTCTTACATAACTTCGTTGGACGTAACAATCAACGCGATGGTCTTTTCTAGTATGATTAGGCCTACAAGGGCATTGCACGTTAGCGGCGGCCCTGAGCTGTTTCGGTACTCGCCAACATGTACACGCACATTTACTGTGTTTAAGACTATTTTTACGTGTTAAAAATAGCGATGGCTTTGGATCACAGGAGTGCATGTGAACATTTGGTTGCTGACGCAATAAAGGTGGGTGACAAATTCGTATGTGTTGTCATGCATCGGGGGGGGGGGAGAATTGAGGCTTAATGGCGCGTCGACAGCTAGGTTCAAGTGCGATTGCAAGTGCGATTGGTTCATCATCTGCAACTGCTGTTATCGTATCTAGTGTGCCAACCTAAGTCACAGTGCAGTGGTCTGGGTTGCCACTGCACCAGACATTCCAGAGATATCATACAAACCCCTAATCTAAATCATGTCATACATCTGTACCTCCTGCAAAAATTGAAAACGCCGGACAGGACAGACTTATCGCCCAAAAGACGCGCAATGTCCTGCGGAAGATGGAAACGACGACGAACACCATGAAGATGGCGACAACCAACAAGGAAGTGCCGGACCGTAAGCGGCCGTTGACACCAATGGCAACTGAAATGGGGGGGGGCATGTACGCTGGTCACATTGCTTTTTGATAGTATGGGTGTTTCTAATTGCTACGTGCTATGTTACTCGCACATCACACGAAGTATGTTAATAGGAAGAATTCATGTAGATTAGTAACTACAACTCAAACATTGAAAGATATGGTTAAAAATTTAAGAATGAAACAAAACTTTTTATATAGCTGCTTGCAGGTTCTTAGACATTAATAAATGCAGTTGCTCTTCAAAGAATAAAGTCTAAGCCAAAGAGCGACCATTCCTTGCACATCAAAGAACAACCATGAAATACTACATAGGTTCCGTTGATTTTATTGAAGTGAAGGAAAAGAAAATTACAAGGTTCTACTCTGTATAGGAAACAGGAGGTTGCTGTATGTGTTTCACGAGGACGATCCAACTGAAATAGACAATGAACAAACTCATGATTTGTATCTCCCCAGTAGCAGTACCAGTAAGCCAACTCGATCTGGTTCTCAAATGCTAATTCCACTTCCTGCAACTGTACTTAACAAGTCAGCAATATGGGGTGTCTGATCGTGCAACTGCTGTTATCGTATCTAGTGTGCTTCAGGATGTGAGCCTCGTATCACAGTCAAACACATCACTGGTAACTGACAAAAGCAAAATTCGAAGGGAGCACAAAGAATGCTGTAAGCAGATTAAAACAAAGACTGCTTGATAACGCTTTGAGAGGTTTATACTTTGATGGCCGTAAGGACCAGACAATAGCCCAAGTAAAAGACGAGGGCAAATTTTATTGGAAAACGTTTATTAATTGATTCTTTTAAAAGCAGTTGACCACCAAACTTGAGTAAAACGTAAACGAGAAATAGGCCTGTAACAAAACATGTGTATAAATATAGTGCTGCACAATGTTTTAAATTGTAAAGTGATTTAGCAATACTTCTTTTTTAATTCTCTAGCAGTTTTAATCTTAAAAATGAAAAAAAAAACTATTTTAAAAGATAATTTGATGTCAGGGGAGACCTATTTTCCAGCAGGCTGTAAATTTCAAGATTTCATTCCAATCAACCTTATAAACAAAGGTAAAACGTGCAATTTTGCAATTTATACTGAACCGGAAACTGTATTTACGAGTTTTAGACGAGTATCTAACAAGAAGCGATCACTTGGAAGTAGAAATTACAAAACACTATACAGCAGAATATTTGCAAATGGTGTTAGAAAAGTCGAAGAAAAATGAGATAAGTGTTAAAAAAAACCATTTGCACCTTAGTAAATTCCACGCAGTACCCTTTACAATAATCTGCATAAAAAATCATTTGGCGGCCAAACCCTTTTTACAGAATAAGTTCTCTGATAAAACTGATCTTGGATGTGGGGTTTTCGATTGGCTACATGGGATATTAGTTTTGTAGGCAAGTCGTATTTGGACAAAGCGGGAACAGTGGCGACTAAATGTGTTTTATCTCCCTGATTATGAATGGGCCCTGTGCTTTATGAAAAGGAACAAACGACAACTTGCCTAGCACCTTGCTACAAATATAACTAGAGCAAGAGCTAGTGTTTCAATGATGTTATCACGAAATACATTTCAAATCTTGAGGACTTGTGGTGCTGCGCCAGCCAATATTTGTAGTTGCGACGAGTGCAATTTGAGTGATGACCCTTGGGGAAAAAGCTATTTACCGCATATTAGGAATCGACAGAGGGCGGTTAGAAAATATCAGTAAATTTTTAGCTGTAAACGGAACACCACCAAGAGAGAAGCGTGGGGGCGACCGACAGACTGAAGTATGCTGCTAAAAGGGCGGCAGTTCATACTTTTATTGGTAACTTAAAGGCGAGGGAGTCACATTACGGCAGGAATAAATCTGTGCGCTATTATTAACCTAGTGAATTACGTTCTGTGAAAAATGTATGGCGGATTTATAACAAACAAGCTGACGAAACTGTCCGTGTGAAATATGCACACTTTAGGAATGTGTTACTCATAGATTTCAATCTAGCCATAGGTACACCTCGCACAGACGTTTGTTCATTATGTTTACAGTTGAATGAGGCATTCAAACTGGCAGCTACTCCTGCTGAGAAGCAACACATACGTACCAAAAAAAGAAAACATTCTCTACGGGCAACAGCATTTTACAAGCTTATTGGCGAGTCACATAAAAACGAAATCTGTTCTTTTCTTTAACGTATGACTAAATGCAGAACCAAGTCCTTCCAAGAGTTCCCGATCAAAGTGCCTTTTACAGCTGCCAGTTGTATTACAATATAGGATTAGTGCAACAAAACCAAGATGGTTTACTGACAAAGGCTAATACATTCTCCTACTCTTGGACCAAGGATCTGGCTGCAAAGGATAGTAACACGATTGCAAGTGCGATTGGTTCATCATCATTTAATAAACTCAAATTTGAACGTTAAGTCCAAAGTGGTTTTGGTCAGTGGGTGCGGCGTATAGAACAAAATCGTATAGCAGTAGCAATGGCATCATACTGGCCCCCCACTGTTAATGAAGTCCTACTGCTTTTCCCTGTGACCGGACACTCTTTTCTTCCCTCAGATCGGTGCTTCGGAATACACGGAAATGCTATAAAGAAAAGGGAAACTATTGTGAATCTTCCAGTGGACAGTGATATTGTTGACGTAGCGTTTTGCAAACTTGGGAAAATCCGTTGTCACAGGTGTGGAACCATGGTAACAGAATAATGATCTGAAATTCTTTACTGATGTGTTTGAAAAGCAGAACCGTGCATGATGTTACTGAAGATGTGGTCGAAGAAAACACAGTTTGCCAATGTTTGGATGATGACTCTGCTGAATTTGTGTAGAAAGACAAAAATGTTTAGTTGCAAAAGATGGTTATGTTGCCAAATAAGCAACAAAAAATTGTATCTTCATTTTTAAGTAGTTAAAAAATGGGATCGATTTTTAATTTTATTTTCATTATGATGTTAAATAGATGTAACAACCAATACTACATAATTCTGCGGTAAAAACATATGCATTAAACGTTTGCATTTATCTCATTTCACCATAAGACGTAGATACCACGGCTTGCAACTTGGCTCCTCACATTTAGGGTTGATGATAAGACACTCTGTTCTGGTTTGCTTATTCACATGATTGCAACATGGTAGGCTAGTTGTATTACCATGGGTAGGGATATTCCTTGGTGTATAGGTAAAATTTGAATAAAAATATATGTATTTTTAGGGTCATTGTTTCACTGACGCTAGGAAATTAGGCTAAGAATGGTTGAAATGATGGGTAAGCCGCTAGTTGGGAGCCATGCATGCTGGGTTCTTTAGGTAATTACAGTGATTCCTGAATTTTTTATATTAAGTGGCTCGTTGCCTAATGTTAATTTTAAGATTTAATTTTTTTGAGGTTGATCCTGAAATGTGCTTATCTTATTTTCGATTTTGGAAATTCCTAAGTATTTTCTTTTTGGGTGGTGGGATTGGCAATTTCTGGATTAGTTTAACTTTTAATTGTATTTAATTAATTTTTTTGTATAATTTAAAATTAGCTTGAAATTAAAGTTGATTTTGGACTTTAATTTTGGGTGGGGACGATGTAGCAGTCATTTGGTCCTAAAACCATTATTAGGCTAACCAAATATAGGCTATGTAAGCTAATGCTACACTATCTTACATCCATTAATTAAGGGGCCTTCACCCCCCCTCCTCAATTGTATTAGTTTGGGGTTCTAAATACTTTTATTTATAATTATTATACTTTCATCACTTGACATGGCAAGGCCTTACACCAGCGTGGTGGAATTGTTTTGAAATTTTTGGAATGTAACTTTAACATTAGAAAATATGCTGGGAATGGGTTGTAATAGCTTGGTCCTAAGGCACCTACAACCAGTTGGGAGGGGTTTGGTTTGCACATTTTAAGTGAAATTGGGGGAAATTCGGTTCCTTGCGTGCTAACTATAAAACGCTGAGACGCAATGACCCGAAACTGACTTTAAGTTTGGTATTCTTATACATTAGTTCGAGTTGCGTTTGTGTGAAGTAGAACTGAAAGTGAATCGTCATGTTTTACCCATTAATTGCCTACTGAGCGTTTTTTGTTAGCCTACACCCGTGGCAACTGTGGATTGGAAGAACATTATAATTATTATTTATATTTGCAGAGTTCTGATGAAGACTCTTGAGTTTTAAAAATTAAACAATTATCTTAATTAGTGAGCCCATCATTAAGGTCAAAGCAGTGACTACGGGTCCATTCGAGTGAGAATGTTTGTAGCCATGGGCAATGGGGTAGAATAAAGGTAAATACAAAAACCTCGACGAAGGATTAAACAAATTACTGAAGTCAGAAAGCGAAAATTATGTGCTTCCGTTTCAGAGTGGCTTGGCCAGAATTCGAACGGGCAACTCCCTCTGTTCCCAGATTGGCTATGGAAGAAGAACCGATATCGTTGAGCCTCTGCATAGATTTAAAGTAAGTGTGAAATCACTCAAGAGTATTGTGTTAAAGACAGCCCAAGCTAAACAACTTTCTGTAGCTACCATTGAAATTGAATGCATTACGTAAGAAGGACGAGAACTAGCGGACACACTTAAACATAAACCAATGCTACTTTTTTGCTTCTCCCGGAAAGAAACAACCTACGGATTAAGTATGGCAAAACTGATGGAAGAAATTTTACTCTAAAAGTCCACATATCGTAGCACAACATATCGATTTCTAACGTAAAACGTATTCGAGAATGTGAACTAGACTTCTCTTTTGTGTGGTTGAATGATAGTGACGGGTATGTGCGTTTGCTCAATGGCATCAATTCATCATTAGCTGATGATGATATAGATGAAAAAGAATTAGACTTGGTGTTGAGCCAATTCTCATATAAAACGCGCTCCCCCCCCCCCCACCCAATTCAACCTAGATTTGAGTCAGAAGTTGGCGTGGCATGTGCTTGCGTGCATGTGAGAGTGACAGTTTCACATCGCCATCCATCAGGATATTCTGTGTTTTCGGAGGAGGTTCTGGCACTCGGTCTGGCTATTAAATGTATCCCTGATCTTCAGGGTACGCATTTTGTCATCTTTAGTGATTCCATGAGTGCCCTGGAGTCCTTGGCGACATACAACCCTCGAAACCCCTTGACACAGCGAATCTTAGCTTTGCTTTCCCGCTTGCCTGGCAGGCAGGAAACTGTGATTTTCTGCAGGATCCCGGGCCATGTCGGGATAGCTGGGAAATTAGTATTGATGGAATAGCTCCTCCTAATTGCCATAGACACCTGCCAAACACAAGTTCAGGATATTTTTGCATAAGTAAATCGATGCATATATCCTAAAATCGAACCTTCGTTAATTTTATTGAAAACTTTAATCATTGTTGATTTCTAAGAGATCATTCGTTGAGAGTATTTCCGAAGCATTGCGAAGAGAAATGAATTTAAGAATTAGGCCATGAAAATATCCTGACGAAAAAACATGTGCAGTAGTCAGGAAATTAGTATTGCTGAAATATCTCCTGGATAATTGCCATAGATCACTAAGTCAGTATTTATACTCTGAAAAAGTGAAAACTTTCGTTAATTTTATTGAAAACTTCAAACATTGTCGATTTCTGTGACATCATTCGTTGGGAGTATTTGCCAAGCGAACATACTTGAATTCACTTAAGTTCTGCAGCGTATCCTCTCTAATGGTTGTACCGTTGGGTTAACGCCATTTACCGCCCACCCCTGAAAAAATTTCAACCAATCCCAGCTTCTCGTCACTTCCGTTCCGTCTCCATTCATTTCCGCCCTCTCTGTCTCACCACTTTTGACGTCGGCGCCGACCCTTGACGTTGTCTGCGCTATTCAGTTAGTGTTTTTTCTTTTTCCAACGGTTTTTGGAGGAAGTTTGTGATAATAGGTTTTCATGCGTTCTTTATTTTGTGTAACTACGAGTGTCTACATTGTTTACGAGAAGGATTGACGAGCGTGGCCTTAGCTGCATTCGGCCGGTAGCCATGGTAAATGGCCAGGTGGATCTGGTTTGTGTTACAAATATTATTAGCGAGGCGATGACCGGAATTTTTCGGTAGGACGTGGGTAAGGAAATTGACAGTTGATTGGCGGCAGGCTCGGGCCACTCCGTTTGGTGCCGTGTTGTAGTGAGGGCCATGTACTCTGACGGTGGGAATTTCCAGTTGAGGTCTAAACACGACCGGGCGTAATGTAAGCCCCGGCCTAGCTAGACCTCGACCTCAGGACTAAGCTTCGGACTAACGTTACTGGTGATTTCAATGCTAGTCAAAGTTGGGGACTTACTAGTACAGTACTAGCTAGACCCCGAGCTTTGGCCTAAAGTAGTACTGGGCACTCTTGGCGATTTCCATGTTGAGATCTAGCTAGTACAGTACTCTGATTGGTTAATACCCTTCTGTGACGTTATATCACCTGTAAACATTATCAACGTGTTTTGCATCTCCAAGATACGTCAATATTCGTGTTATCAAATTGGTTTCCAGCAAATTTCGGTGATTTTTCTTATTCGGTTTGCAGGATAGCAGGTTTCGTAAAAACTTAATTGTGACTGAATCATTTTTTAAAAACATTTTTTCCCCCCAAATTTATCCGATTTCAGTTTAAAATTGCAAACAATAATTACAGGCTGGCGGCTAGCCATTGACGATTGGTGGTTGGGTTAAGGATACATTTTGAACGTTTAGGCTATATAATGAATGCCAATGAACTGTGTGCAACTATGGCAGTAGGGGAGAAATTTTTTTCAAATGGACTGTCAAGAGCTGAAAAATAGTGAAATCTCTTGCTCAGTTTTATCCCAAACCACCTAAGGGGTATTACTGCAAAAAACTTGCACATTTTTAAGCAACAACACGCTCTAGTTTTTCAAATCAACAAATACTCGGCTAGCCTGCGCTTGCCTGTGTTGGCCGGCGGTGTTCCCCCCTTCCCTGTGACATCTTGGTGTGCGGGCGGTTTTCGCTACGTTTTGTTGTTGCTTGGGATTTGTGTTGGGATTTTAGTTAGGGTTGCAAGGCTTTGTTTTGGTCACTTCCGGCCTTGTTTTAGTTTTTTTATTATTTTGTGGTTCCCTCTTTGTTTCGGCCCGCCAAATTGGTATTAAAATTTCTGGAATTTGTTAGGCGAAATTTGGGTGGGGGTATGTGACATGTAAGGCTACAGCCACTATTTAGCGGTCCTTAACACCAACCTCAGGTAGACAAGTTACACTTGAGTTGCATCAGCTTCTTGCAGCACACGTCAGCCATAACTAAGGCTGAATCAGCTATTACTTAAATTGCGTCGAAGATTTCTAATATTGCGTGCCTTTTGTGAAAGAGGCCCGCCCGTGAGCTAACGTGGTGTAACACGTTGACGCACGGGCGGCCCTCGCCCATAAATGGCGACGTGTAGAATTGTTTGGGGTCACTCCCCGTTAATTGAAGTCAGATACAGATCAAAGACAGGAATACCGACGATTACTTAGGTGAAACTATGGATACGAGAAAGTGAAAGTGTAGTGTAGTTGAGAACGAAACGTGAAGAACCCGTGAAGGTGAAAAGTGTAAAGGAGTAGTGATATTACAGGAGATAAGCGAGAATAAGGATTATTATAGTGCGTACGTGTGCTGCAAGTCCTATAACGATTGCCACCCGTCCGCCAAGTGCCTTAACAGGAACCCCCGCTGGTCCCCCTAGATTTATCAGCCTGGGGCAAACGTAGGCTAGTCCCTTTTACTTTAAATCTAACTAGCCTAGAGCTGCGTTATTTCCTTGAACGTTACACTAGATCTTATCATAGCTCTGTACCTCCTGCAAAGGATGGATGGAGTCATGAATAACGATTCAGAATCAGAATAACAGAATATCTTACCTTATATTACAAAAGCGGCTACAGAAGGGAAATGAATTTAAGAATTAGGCCATGAAAATCTCCAGATGAAAACATGTGCAGTAGTCAGAAAATAGTATTGCTGGAATATTTCCTGACTAATTGCCATAGACCTCTGCCGCATACTAGTTTGACCATCGAGGTTGAAAGAGAGAAGACCAATTAGGAAATTCTGGCATTATGTTAAAGATGGACATGACCAGCACCCACCTGATTGGGCTGCCTTTCTAAGGTCACGGCCATGAAAGAAAGATTGGAGCTGTATGGGGGTATCCAGTAACTATCTCCTTCCTGGAAGCCTGCTTCGCGTTACCTCTTATCGATGCATATACGAAAAATGAAGCTCCAATTGCACATAAATTCGAAACCGCTTGCGGTGGCTGTCACAAAATTTGCCTTCGATTTGGATGTTATCATAACATCTACACTTTGGACTATAAAGGATTCAAGAAGACTAATCCGAGTTGGCTCATTCGAGTTGCCTTTGATATTCTCGCCCAGAACAATGATTTTACTCGTTATCAGGACGAAGGTTTACCTGATGCAAATAATTTAAACTAATTTAAACAATTTACCCAAGAGGCTGTGCAATAGCTTAAAAGCCCAAGGGAGCTTTCATAAGTAATCTCTAGGTCGAACCATGATGCAAATATACAAGGTGTCCCGAAGTCCCAGGCCCCCCTCACAACTTTTTAAGGGGTTGCATGAAGACAGTGAAACCCTTGCAACGTAGGTTTGGTTAAAGGATCTAACTTTCTGTACAACCGGCATTTCGCCTGCCCCCCATGGGGGGGGGGGGCCCAACCCAGAAATTTCAAATGGAATGTGGGGTAAAGGAATACCTTATTTGAAAGGTCTTCATTAGGCAAGTAAAATGCAGCAATAACAGCTTCGATATGACGAGCCCATCCAAAATGAGGGCCAGTCAATCATTACGATTTTCCTTTTTCCTCTGTATCCGTATGTGTTACTCAGGCTAAAGACGTCAAAAGGGACGTAGGTGGCAGCAAAATGCTTCGTCTTGAACGTTTAACGAACGTTTGAACGTTTAATGAACACAATGTTTAACTATGGAAAATGTTCACCGTCTGAATTGTGTTTTATTTCGCCAGTTGCAAAGCAAGGTCGGTCAGATTATTACTAGGAAACAGGCTTTGGGCCTATTGTAGGCGGAGCGAAGAGAAATTTATTTTAAATTTGTATTTACTCTCATTATAATGGCTTTGTAATATTTGCTAAGGGTCCTTAAAAAGCTGGGGACAATATTCACTTAGCTACATTTGAGCTGAAGCTCTTTGCTGGTGTTTTTAACTTTTTAGTTCTTTTTTTTTTTCATTTTAGGTAGGCTACGTTTCATATTAATTTTAAGATGCTTTCGTTTGCTCCTACATTTAGTTTCTGTTTCGGCATTTGCATCCTCTTTACGTCATCGCCGCCATAGTAAAATAACACGTTAGCCGCCGTGGTTAAGCTGGCAAGGAACTTGCCACCGTCAATAATGCTTACATTGTTTATATTTATTGCAGAGTACCTTTCGTAGACTTAAAATATTAACAATAAAGCATTTAACTGCAATCTAAACAATCATCAGTAACGGTAGTACGTCAAAATAATCAAAAGATTCCAAATATCCGCTGCTCCCTACGGCGCCTCCTACGACAATGTTAAAGCGCACACCTCTGGCACATACTGCAACGGCGAGCGCTAATTATTTAAAAAAAAAATAGAATTACCACAATTGTAGGTCAGACGGTGTTAGCTTGGGTGTGAATAGCATTTAAATAATTCTAAAGCCTAATTTTAAGCCTAATTGTTATCACCCGTTTTAGTTTCGTAAACGACAACAGTTAGCCTATTGCTTCGAGGTTAAGCCTAATCATTCTTGCAGCACGGGATGGAGAGTCGGCAGTTTCCATAGCAATCCAGGAATGTTAAAATTATTATACGAACCCAAATTATTGTTCCGTGTTGTGATATAAACACGTAGTCTGCCTTGTACGGTCGTCTTATATGAGAGGTTTCCTCCTGCAGCGGCGATTTGATGTTTCACATTTGAGATTCCCGTTGATAGTGTCAACGCCACTTTGGTTGCCATGTTTGCTAAATTCCTGCCAGTATTCTTTTTCACACGAAACGAATGTGAGTCGTTAACGAACCCTTCTGTTTTTTTCCCTTATGCTTGCCTTCCTCTAATGCTTAAAGTGCTATAATCAAATGGTATTATTTCGTTGGGTTATGCCAAAAAAGATTATTAGCTTTAAGGAAGCTACGATGATTTATTTCGGCGTTTTTTTTAAAGTTCACTTGAGTCCCACCAGCAAGGTGTATGCGTCGTCGGAATTCCTTAAATATTCACGATTCCAAATTTACAATGGTGAGTGTTAGAAATAAATTCGAAAATTTGTTATTTCTCCCATCATAATTGTTCGATTTACGTCAAATTTTGGTTCAGCAATACTGTTTGGGGTATCAAGCGTTGTACCAAATTTCATTCCAATCCGATCTTTGGTTTGGGCTCCACCCAGACTAAAAATGTGCAACCAACAGACCAACGGACCAACCAACCAACATTTTGCAATTTGGTGTCCGTTATAGGCTACGCTTCGCTCGCTTCGCTCGCTCGCTCCGCCAATTAAAAGAGCCGGGGGGGAGGGTGGGGGAGTGGAGCTGAGGCCCAGATTTTGGGTTTCAAACTGCAAACGATGTTGTGGGTGTAATCCAATCAAATTGAGCGAAGCAGTTAGCTGCAACCTACGTCCCTTTGCGACGTCTTTAGCCCGAGTAACACATAGGATGCAAAGGAAAATCCTGTTTGAATGGCCACCATTTTTTGATGTGCTCACCGTATCGATGCCATCATTGTGGCATCTTACTCGCCTAATGAAGACCTTTCAAATAAGGTATTCCTTTACCCCCAATTTCATTGGAAATTTCTGAGTTGGGGTCCCTGGTGCCCTACTCCCCCCCCTCCCAGGGGGCGGGGGCGGGCAGGCGAAATGTCGGTTGTACACAAAGGTAGACCCTTTAACCAAACTTACATTGCCAGGGTTTTACTGTCTTCATTCAACCCCTTCAAAAATTGTGAGGGAGGCCTGGGACTTTGGGACACCCTGTATAATACTAGAGGGAAAGGGATAAAAAAAATACAGAAACTGCTGTCACTTATCCAAAAGTTGATATAAGATACGACTGACATGTCGGAGTTGTAGACATAATCACGTGGGCCGAAGACGTATCCGCGGGAACGAAAGGAGAACTCCGATGCCGAGGAGAGAGAATGAGCGGTAGTCGCATCGATCCATTCGTGGGTGTAAGGTTTCCCGGCCGCAGGTCATGGATAAGGCTGGGGATTGATGTCGCGTTTCACTCTTGCGATGAGTTAATTGATTTCGTCTTTTGACAAAACGTGGTCAGCTGCCGCCGAGGATACAGCGGGACGAAAAATCCAAGGGATGCTCGACAACATCAAAAGATCGATTGAGTTTTTTCCTTGCTTTCTGAGACTTCACTTTTAACTTCACTTTGGAGTAAGACTCTTTCAAATTTTATGCAGTTCCAATTGAAGAAACAGTAGATCGGGATTTGGTGTGGCAGTAAGTTTGTCCACAAGGGACCGAAGAAGTGTAGGTTGTGTTAACAACAGTGTCATCCAAAGCAGCTGGAAGCAAAGCCAAAAGAACGGGGCAGCGAAAGCCTTTCGGTCGGAGAAGGGTGGCTTTCGTCAGAAGAAGGAACCGCCTTGCCAGAGGACGCCGACAACGAAGCTCACGGCATGAAAGGCGGACATTAGTCGAGAAGCCCAACGGACCAGGAATGGAGGATTGGCTATCAGCCAATAAGTCAGCTGAAGGAGGTACTTTCGGGGCGGCCTTGACATTAACCATCGCTGCAGAAACTTCTTTTGTGCGGGAAAAACGACTTGTTTGTTAATAGAGTGACAGCTAGAGAAAGAAATATGGCCACTTTCGCCTTATGGCCTTTATAGTATAGGAGGGGTACGTGCATGTTCACTGGGGTTAGCGAGCTGGCTGGATTTAGATAAATTTATATCTTAAGGAAAAGCATTCGAGAAACAATAATAATAAATTTACAGGTAATGTTTATTTCCGTCGGCAATAGAAATGTAAATTCAGCTCTGTGATGTGTCGATTACTGATTACATGTTTTACTCATTTTTGTCCAGCATATTGTAGGAAAAGTGAGGGGAGGGGGGGGGATTGAGGCTTAATGGCGCGTCGACAACTTGGAAAAGTGAGGTGACGACAAACCAAAGCATTTTAGCAGTGGCTCTAGGTTGAATTTTTATTACCAAATAATCTTGTTGCACGAGCATTGATAAAATTGAAAGTGCCTGTATCTGTCTCTGCAGTATTTTGTAGCCTAAGTTTAGTACTTAAGCTCGACAATGTTTAGTCGTCAATCAGACTGGAGTTTATGACAAATCGTATGTTTAACATTAAGAGCACTAATGTTAGATAATAGGCAAGTAATAATACTGTTTTATTCACTTTCAGGGTTTAAAGTGTAAGTAGGTGTTGTTTAGAAAGGAGTTACAGTGTGCATTAAGGGAGCCTTATATTTACTTTTATTTTTTTGCATCCTAGTGTTTAGTGCGTATAGTATTGAGTATTACTTAGTGTGGTGAATAACGTGCGATTGCAGCTGTATTGCAATTGAATAGTGTAACATTACATAGCTTGTGTCATGTATTTCTTGCGACTCCCAAACCAAGTACTTAAGAGATTATATGGACTCTTCCGATAACATTTTTTTCTTTTTCAGGAATTAAGGTGCAGGCAATGATGAAGAAATTCAAGAATGTGCACCTATTTTAGTGCTGTAGTCTTTCATGT
>JAHWFP010240500.1:50476-60606 GCA_023313725.1 Lithobius niger
TAGAGAGTGTGCACCCTATTTTAATGCTTAAAGTCTTTCATGTTGGTACTAATAACATCCTACGTGAACGCCAAATGGAGACTGAGTTAGTGCAGAAATTCAAGAATGTGCACCTATTTTAGTGCTGTAGTCTTTCATGTTGGTACTAATAACATCCTACGTGAACGCCAAAAGGAGACTGAGTTGGTGCAGAAATTCAAGAGTGTGCACCTATTTTAGTGCTGTAGTCTTTCATGTTGGTACTAATAACATCCCACGTGAAAACCAAGAGGAGACTTGAGTCAGTACAGAAGCTTCTTGGATTTTAGCAAAAACAAGAATGTGCACCTATTTTAGTGCTGTAGTCTTTCATGTTGGTACTAATAACATCCTACATGAAGACTGAGTCAGTGCAGAAATTCAAGTGTGTGCACATATTTTAGTGCTGTATCCTTCCATGTTGGTACTAATAACATCCCACGTGAAAGCCCGGAGGAGGCTCTGAGGTAGAGCAGAACCTTCATGGAGCAGTAGTGAGAATGGGTCCATTCAGGAGTTTGCCACGCCTGCCAAAATCCAGGAGCCATCAGGATAGAACGCTGGATGGATGGAATCAACATGAAGGCACAAGAGGTCAACCTGGGATTGAACAGACTTGCTGCGGACTATGGTGCAACTTTCTTACATCACCGGGACAGTTTTGCTCTCCAGGTTTGCAACGGTTTCATTCTTGGGCTAATTTTCAGTTTAAACCGTAAGAAAACTTAACATATAAACGTACCACTAGTAAGCGAAGACTTCAAAGCATTGTTGATGCTGCGAGATAATTCGTTCGGGGGGGGGGGGAATGAGGCTTAATGGCACGTCGACAGCTTGGTCATTAGCGCCAACCTCAGTCACAGTGCAGTGGTCCGGGTTGCCACTGCACCACACATTACACAGATATTATTCAAACCCCTAATCTAAATCTTGTCATACATCTGTACCTCCTGCAAAAATTGAAAAACACCGGACAGGAGGACAGACTTATCGCCCAATTGACGCACAATGTCATGCAGAAGATGGAAACGACGACGAAAACCATCAAGATGGCAACAATCAACAAGGAAGTGCCGGACCGTAAGTTGCCGCCGACACCAATAACATTCAGGAGGGTCAACCCCCCGCAAAAGGAAACAGTGAGTAAGTCGAGTGTGACCAATGCGCAAACGCGCCAACACCACCTCCTCACGGCGACTGCGGCGACACGCCGAGTGCCATTAGGTATGGGACAGTGTCAAGTCTCCAAGACTTATGACCATTTGAATTCAAGTTTATGGACCAGATGTGCGTATTGAGAAAGAAGAGTGCGTCAACCATGTGGGGGGAAAAAAGAATGGACAAGGCACTCCGAAACCTAACCTAAAAGACAAAGGTGGTGGTGGGCCAGGCAAATTAACAGTAGTTACTGTAATCTCTCAAAACGTAGGCAACCTGGACAACATGAGGGCAGCAGTATTCGCCACTTTTTTTCACGTTCTCTCTATTGGTGACAATCCTAGTCATAAATTTTACCCAATAGGGAAGGAGCCGTGGTGCTGGTATCAGCGAGCCCTAGCCGCTGGAGAAGTTCCTGGATCCCACACAACGAAATCAAAAACACCACCGAATCGAACAGTTGCAGTTAAAAACTGTCTACCTCAGGCTGTCACTTGAAACGCTGCCTACGTGGGAAGACCCAGATTATCAACGAATCAATAATGCAATCATTTGGAGGAAATGTCCAAAAATTACTTTTGTGTCAAAGAGTTGAGTAGAAGCTGCAGTTGTATTTGCTGTAGCTCAATTCATTGGAGGAACAATGGAGAGACCAAACCTTGTAGTTAGCCTGCAAGGAGAGCTATAATGAAGGAAAAAAGACTCGGAAGCGCCTGAAGAAGCCAGGAAGAAACGAAAGGCAGAGGCCATGAAGAAACCACTCCAAGACCAACAGCAACAAGAAAGGGAGGGTGGTCCAGCCTATGAATCAGGGCCTACTAATATTTTTTCAGTGGATTGGATTGTGAGTGACAATTGACCAAACTTGTACCACACTTTCTGGAAAACTTAATTTTCTTTAGCTCTATAGGGCTTCAATAAGTACATATTACTCCATTTGTATCAATCAGATTTTGACTTGGTTGTTGTCAAAACCTCTGCAAGACTTTTTATTATTGATATCAATAATATAATGTTATCTCCTTCAAATTAAAATATTTAAATTAAAAAATGTAATTATCTTTTTAATTGAGTATAAAATCATAATTAAAAAAATTGTAAAGGTTTACTACAGTTGCAGAGTGTACCAGTATCCTACGACGTATTTTAACACTGGACATGGAGGGGAGGAGGGAAACAATTTTTTTTTAAATTTTTCAAGGTTGTACCATTGTACACACCAAATAACTAAAACTTCACAAGCGATTGGCCCCCCCCCCCCCCAAGAGGTCGAAAAACAGCTTTTAGCCCTTTGAGACACCAAGTCCAGGTATCTGGACACCCACTTTACAATTTTTTTTTAAACCGACAATTGATTGCACGACCATTTGGTCACGATGAACATCTTGTTACTTCCTCTAAACGAACCGGCAACCTTTACCGTCTACCGGCAGTTTTAAGCAGCTGAAATGATGTTTAAAAAAGACACTATGGCGTATGCGAGCTTGGGGATGGCAGGTACATCCAGAAAACTAGTCAAAATAGTGGGGGGATTGAGGCTTAATGGCGCGTCGACAGCTAGGTCATTAGCGCCAACCTCACGTCACTGTGCAGTGTTCCGGGTTGCTACTGCACCACACATTACAGAGCAAAAATAATGGTTATTGATATGATTTTGCAATATTTGACACTGGGAGCAGTTAATTGAACATTTAAAGTTGCTCTGTAACGTTTTAAAATTTGTTAAAACTTATGGAGTGATCGTATAGATAGAGTGTGTTCAAAACCCTGTCCAGCTATCTGAACTGCTTGACTCAATGGTCGTGACGGCAGCCAAAATTGACGGCTGTAGTCATATGGATTTTTTGGGCTTGCTAACACGCCATTTTAATGGTAAATAATAATAAATTAGTGCTATAAAAATAAAACAAATTTAACGAAATAATTAGTATGTTTTGAGTAAATATTACGGAAAATTGGAAATTAGCCAACAGCGAAAACCGTACACTAGAAAATAACGTAGTTCAGTAAGCAACCTTTATGCACTTACGTTTCGTTGGAGTGGCATGACCCGGATTCAAACTGGCTACCCAGTTCGCCTCAGATCACTTAGCCGGTTCGAATCCAGGTCATGCCACTCCGACGAAAAGTAGGTGGCTTACTGAACTACGTTATTTCTAGTGTACGATTTTCGCTGTTGGCTAATTCCAATTTTCCATAATATTTCCAGCGATTTAAGTCTATTTATTTCTCTTTTGAGTACATCTTATTAGAATTTTTCTGTAATAAAAGGTACATGCCAACAAACATGAACCACACATATGGTGAGAGAAGAGACCAACCTCATTCTGAAAACAGAGGTACTGAAGATAAGCTGGAATGGCTTGCTAGTGGAGGCATATCGGATATTGAAAACTATTACGATGACGAAAATGAAAATGAACTTCAAACTATGTAATGAGTTTGCATACAAGAGATGACAACTTAGATGGCAATGATGGAATCGAATCGCCTTAAGTGAGGATGATGGATTTGATGCAGCGATGATATTCCACTAAACCAAATAGTGCATACTAACCAAAAGGGAGCCAAAGGAATTTACTGCCGTGCAATGTGAAATTCCCGAGTTCACGGGGGGGGGGGGGGGTTTGAGGCTTAATGGCGTGTCGACAGCTTGGTCATTAGCGCCAACCTCAGTCACAGTGCAGTGGCCGAGTTCACTGGTACGTTGAAAGATCCAATCGACTACTTTTTTACAGTATTGCGATGATGACTTTTTTTAAATGGGTGCACTGCAAACAAATTTTTATTGTGTGCAAACTTTTGGGCAAGAACTAAAAACAACTAGCAACGAAATTAGAAAGTTTGTTGAAGACAAAGCCGGAGGCTCAACAAGAGTTAAATAAATACTGATGCAAACCTATTTATGTTGCCTTTTGGACTTACATGTAGACTAAGATGAGCTGGGACTCGAACCAAAGGCCGCACGCCACTGTCCTACCGTTGAGTTGCTGACACAGCCAAAAGGAAACGTCCATAGGCAGCTGTATTTATTTATATGTGTTGTTTGCAGTACTCTCGTGTCTGTATGTACTGGCAAGAGCCAACTCTCGATTTGCACCTATAGCAGATGCTAAACCACTAAACAGATTCTTTAAAATCAGAGCCAACTTTCATATCGTGAACAACATAGACGATGTGTCAGTACAAAAGTGTGGATAGTGCAGCCGATGATAGATCAGTTTTTGAAAGATGTAGAGGTTCCCCTTGAAGAAAATCTTAGTATTGATGAACAGATTATTCCATTCAAAGGCAGAATGGAATCAAACAATACGTGAAAAACAAACCCAATCCATGGGGCACAAATTGTTCCTATTGTGTGGCAAATCTGGTCTTGTCTAAGACTTATTAGTTTATCTAGGAAGCACATCCAAGAAACATGAAGACGTGATGAAGAAGGCTGACTCTGTGAAAGAATTGCCGACAACTACCTGAAGTAAGTAACTGCCTTAAAACAGAAAGGAATAGGTTACGTTAGGGGGGGGGGGGGATTGAGGCTTGATGGCGCATCGCCAGCTAGGTCATTAGTGCCAACCTCAGTCACAGTGCAGTAGTCCAGGATGCCACTATAGGCTTCCATTTTTGAGTTTGCTTAGAAGAATCAGTTTGGCAAAGTCAAAAGCATGGATGGCTTGTTTAACCATGAGGAAAAGGAGGCCGGTAGAAATCCACAATTTACGGATACAGGGTGGTATACAAAAAACTGACGACCCCAACATTTTTCTAAGTCCAATTTTTCTAGTTAGCACCCCTTGGAACCAGGATAGGACAGAAATCGAAGCTAATGAAATGGGAGATTTCTGTCCTCTCCTGATTCTGAGGGGTGCTAACTAGAAAAGTTGGACTTAGAAAATGTTGGGTCGTCAGTTTTTTGTGGACCACCCTGTATTTTTTAACCAGGTGGTAGAAGTTGTCTTCTACTACCACCACCAATGACTACGGACACGCCTGACATGCAACAATGGCAACAGACACGCGGCAGTGGCAACGGACATGCACCACATACAACAATGGGTGGGGGGGGGGAATTGAAGCTTAATGGCGCATCAACAGCCAGGTCATTAGCACCAACCTCAGTCACAGTGCATTGGTCTGGGTTGCCACTGCACCACACATTACTGAGATAATAAACAAACCCCGAATCTAGATCTTGTCATACATCTATACCTCCTGCAAAAATTGGGAACGCTCCGGACAGGTGGACAGACTCATCGCCCAATTAACACGCAATGTCTCGTGGAAGATGGAAATTACGATGAACTCCATCAAGATGGTGGGGGGGGGAATGAGGCTTAATGCGTGTCGATAGCGCGGTCATTAGTACCAACCTCAGTCACAGTGCAGTGGTCGCGGTTGCCAATGCACCACGCTTTACACACATACCATACAAACCCCGAATCTAAATCTTGTCATACATCTGTACCTCCTGCAAAAAATTGAAACATTCCGGACTGGAGGACAGACTTATCGCCTAATTGGCGCGCAATGTCTCGCGGAAAGTGGAAACGGCGACGAACACCATCAAGATGGTGACAATCAACATCAAGTGTCAGAGCGTATAAGTGGCTGTCGATACCAATGGCATTCAGGAGGGACAACCCCCCTCAAAAGGAAACAGTAAGTCGGATTTAATCCTATGATGAAACGGACCTGCAGAAGTTTGAAGAAATTAAATCAGGCGTGAGGACGTTCACAACTTAAATGGGAAAGATCAGTCAATTAAGTCAGACGATCCACGAGATGAGGTAAAGGAGGCCTGAAGTATATAAACCAGAAAGAATCTGGAATGGACTTCATCCCGTACTTTTACGATCGGCAATTGTTTCATTGCGTTCTCCACCCAAAGATGACGGTATTAAAAGACGACTGTGTTGACACTAACGAAGGGAGGTTTACAGACATTAACCGCAAACGTCAGTTTTTGTATGGTCTGGGAAGTGTCACTGATAAAAACGATGAGCAACAAACAGCGCATGTGATCTACATGAAAGTGCACACAAACATGAAGGAGCCAAGTGCAACATGAATCGAATGAATAAATGATAATTAGGTGGGACACGAGCTAAATACTCCATGGTGAAGCCAATTTATATTTGTACATCGATTTCTAGCTACACAGTGGGTGAAAAGCAAGATGATAGGGCAAGAACTTAGTCTAAATGGTATAAACCAACAACCCCCATCGTCAACACAGGTAGTGCGACATTTTTTTGTGGTGTTATTTTATTTAAAAAGTGCACAGTGGAAGATACAAAACGGATGGGCAAGGACTGACCTAAAGCAAAACCCATTTGTTTACAAAGTGTGCATCGCTTACATACAGTTACAAAAAACACTAGGTTCTGTAGCTTACAAGATGTGACTGGCAACACCAAGGGGGGGGGGGATTGAGGCTTAATGGCGCATCGACAGCTTGGTCATTAGCGCCAACCTCAGTCACAGTGAAGTGGTCCAGGTTGCCACTGCCCCACACATTACAGAGATATTAATCAAACCCCTAAAGGGAGGAAACCACTATCTATCAGCGTGCACAAAGAGGGGGATGTCTCGAAACAGGGATAGCGGAACACGTAGTAGCGCGTCTTGCATTAGGCGGGAAAAGACGAGGCGACCTTTGACCAATGGGTGCTCACGGATGACAAGCTGCATTGTAGATAGGGCACGTGCGTCTTGCCCTCTCGTATTTCGATAACTTTATTCTCGCTAAAATTAAGCTTTTAATAGTGGCTTTTAATTTGTAATCATGGTCAGTTCGTGTAAAGATTTAAAGTGGTTAAGGCTACGTTTTATAACAATGTAATGCATGCTTTAAGAAATGCGTCATATTGTTGGCAATAGGTTGCATCAGAAAAAAATGAACACGTTTGGTTTGTTTTCTTTTGGAATGACAGCCATAGGCATTTTTGCTCACCAGCATGTGTGTGATCTCCGCACCACGTTACGGTGACAACAGTTACTACAATCTGGAAAACATCATCCTCATCACTAACACTGTCCCGCACTTGCCATCAACATAGTCAACTGGCCGTGTAAACTTGATGAAACTCGGTGTGAGGGTAGCCCTGGTCCGTACGCAATTATAGTTTTAATACATTATGAACAAAATACACAATAAAACAGTGTTATAAATTGTCATATAATTTTTATCTTTAACGTGTGATGTTAAAAAGTAAATAGAATTTTTTTAAACGAAATTGCTGAAATTAGCAAATCAGAATTCACTAGCATTCCGAGGTGATTTCAAGATGGCTGCTTTCAACGTGAACAACGTGTTATTGCACATCGATGCAACGACGAAAGACCACCCTTACTTACGTGAATTTCCAGAGCGATGATGGACCGGCTTGAGTACAATCTTGGCACAAATCTAGTTTACCATAAACCCCTAAATTTTAGAAAAAAAAAGACTTACCTTATTGTCGTCGTAAGGCAGATTAAAGTTGATTTGAGGTGCGGAAAGGCGAAAAATAAAAAAAAAAAAAAGACACAAAATCGCTTGTTACGCGTCACGTGACCGGTGTTTTCACAGGCCTATGCCCTGACTTGGACAAGTTCCATTAACAAAGTGAGAAAAAAACGGTTCATGGGAAAGAGGGGGGGGGGGGAGTTAACTTTCTTAGTTCGCAGATAAATCACGATTCATTCCAAGCCAGCAACTCGACAATGGCCGTGGAACGTATAAACACTCGACGCATCGTACAATGGCCGACCGATGACAATGGTTTGCCTCTCATCAGAAAGTGCCAGGAATGGGGTCTTTTACTCGAGGCATTACCCTGCAAAAAATGTGGCTACGCGATGGTTTTTTTTTTTTTTTGGGGGGGGGGATTGAGGCTTAATGGCGCGTCGACAACTTGGGCAAAGCAACCAAAATAATTGATGGTTTCCAGTGGGTTTGCTGCAAGAGAGTGTCAAAGCGAAAACAGGCCAAAAAAACATGCACGTACAACAGAAGTCTTCGAAAAGGTAAATTTTTCGCAAGGTCGCACCTCAAAATGTGGCAAATTCTAGTGTTTGGCAATTAGTGGTTCCGAAAGGTGGCCCTAAAAACAATAAAAAACGAGGCCGAAGTAGCGAATGCCACTGCAGTAGACTGGTCCTCCTTTTCGTGAGAAGTCATGTACGACGCTATGGCATTTACGTTCAAGGAAAATTGGAGGGCCAGGCCATACCGTCCAAATTGACGAATCCAAATTTGGAAAGAGCTAATATAACCGAGGCCACCGCATTGAGGGACAATGGGTGTTCGGCAGCATTGGCCCCCAGACAGGTGAAGCGTTCATGGTTCCAGTGGAGGAAAGAAGTTCAGGGAGCTTAATTCCGATCATTAAAGACTATATTCTCCCTGGAACCACGATAATCTCCGACTGCTGGAAGGCCTACGACTGCTTACAAAGCGAGGGCTTCAAGCACCTCACAGTGAACCTCAGCGTGGAATTCAAAATCGCCGAAACTGGTGCCCACACAAACAATAAAGAGGCTGCGTGGAGGAGCGTTAAGTCAACGTTGCCTGCTTTCAAGTGCAAAAAAGAATTCTTTGCGGGATATTTAGCAAAATATCTGTTCGTAAAAGTCTGCAAGGCTAAAATGGTTAATCCCTTCCTTGAGTTTTGCAAGGCGGCAGGGCAGTTATACGACGCTAACGAGACAACGTGAGCGCGTGACGAATGTAGTCTCGAACGAAACGATAGCCAATTGAGCTAAAGTGATTTTTATCATATTTATTTATTTTATGTTGGATTATCCTGTTTATTTATTTGTTCATTGAATTATCCTTTATGTATTTATTTGGTTATGAAATCCCAGTTTTCTTAAAAGAGTACCTGAAGAAATAAATCTTTCTTTAGTGGAAATCGTAAACCCTTGTTTGTAGTGCTGGTTTGAGGCTACATGTGACTGTTGGTCGGTTTGAATTCTTTATTTCATTGAACGTTAATCTGCATAATAGTTAGCATGGTAATTTACATATTAATTAGCATTTTTATATGCATATTAATTTGCATAACAATGGTCATAAAAAATTTTTCGCTCGCGAGGCCGCGCACGGAAGCGGCAGCAGGGGGGCAAGAGCGTGCCCCGCGAACGAAAACGAACACCGTATAAATGTACGGATTGTGGTAAAGTACTGATGGTGTTTAAACTGTGTTCCGCGCCTCCCACAAAAAAAAAAGAAACCATATAATGAGAGTGTAGGGTAAGTACTAACAGAATTCAGAGCTTTTAGAAAATTGTGGTAAAGTGAACTTTAGCCGCAATCTTCGACCAAAAACCAACCATGGTGAGGCTTATGTGTGCTTGGTTCAACGATGCCAATTGGACTGTCATTCGTTTTACGGAATGTTTTGCCAGTTAGATGACTATCTCTCCCTCAAACGAAGATATTGAACGAGTGTTTTGCATGTACGCAAGATGCATTTTTCACATTTTCGTTTTGGCAGAGAAAGCTAAGAAACCTATTGTCACACCAAGGCTCACATTTCAGGCACGTGAAAGCAAACGTACCTTGCCACCCACCATTAAAGTGTGGCATCATCAATAAATGTAAACCCGGTTTTTGTGTAAAGGGGGGGGGGGATTGAGGCTTAATGGCGCGTCGACAACTTGGTCATTAGCGCCAACCTCAGTCACAGTGCAGTGGTCCGGGTTGCCACTGCACCACACATTACAGAGATGTTATTCAAACCCCTAATCTAAATCTTTTCATACATCTGTACCTCCTGCAAAAATTGAAAAACACCGGACAGGAGGACAGACTTATCGCCCAACTGACGCGCAATGTCATGCGGAAGATGGAACCGACGACGAACACCATCAAGATGGCGACATTCAACAAGTAAGTGCCGGACCGTAAGTGGCCGTCGACACCAAGAACATTCAGGAGGGTCAACCCCCCGCAAAAGGAAACAGTGAGTAAG